>JAIPMN010023059.1:0-10449 GCA_020650975.1 Apostichopus californicus
ATATAGATATATTTGAAATTATAAATGAGTTGGAAAATCCAGAACAGTGAAAAAAACTTCCAGCCCCCACCGGGATTCGAACAAGGGCCTCCCGCAATAAACAACTTAACCAACTAGGCTATGGACGCTGATTACTGTATATGTCCAGAGGTTCCAAACCAGTAAGGAAGGTCGTCGGTCCACTGTAGGTGTTTGCCACCTGTATCGAACAATACTAGTTCTGTTTTGGTGACATATTTTGCCTTACTCTAGATATCAATCATGATGCTAACCAACTCGATATATATAATTTTTTATAATGCACAGCCAGTGTTTGCAATTATAACAGTTACCTTACTGCAGATTGGATTATGAACGGTACGCTAGAAATTGTCTGCACGCAATGAGGATCCGAAGGTGCTATTTTCTAGTGACTGAGGTTTCATGAGATCCAAAGTTTATATAAAAATGTGAATCACCCTTAATGTCATCAAGACATTGTTAAACATTTTGCCTGTTAAAATAAATGACTTGATTTTTAGAAACATGCATTTTTCTGCAAGTTTAAGCACATGCAGTATTTTGTCACCAAAATTTCTCCCTACCATAGATGAATATTAATTTGCATGAAAATGAAGATTCACAAATTGCTATTTTTTTTCAGGTGACTACACATTTCACACGAGATGTTAGATTTTATGTGAATAAAAACATCAGTTTAGAATTGAATAGAATCATGCTGTATCCTAAAAAATTGCTAAAAGTTTTTAAAACATTCATATTTATGGAAGTTGAAAATCGATACATGTACGTCTCCTCCTAATATTACTCTATGAAGATGAATGATGAAGATTGAGCGATTGATTGGACTGTCTCAGCGAGATAAAATGTTCTAAAAATGCCACAAAAAGTTAAACTTTGACCAATTTAGCTACCCATTCATAAGCTAAGCTAATTCTATAATATTGATGGCCATTTCAAATCAATCTTTTACAAAAAGAAAGGTGCGTTTTTACAGACGTGATGTGGTGTAATCTGAGGCATATGTAGGCTATAAATTAAGTCTAATTCTGCATGCAAGGTAATTTATAGGTACTTTAAAATATCTTTTGTTGGTGTGGTTTGCAGATGTGGAGGCACCTTGGTTTATGATATTAAATGCAGAAATTAAATCAAATTTGGGATTCGACGAGAGAAAGTGCATGTGATATATGATTGAAGTTGGCCACTGGAAACCTTATCATAGTTTGGATGATAATTCTTTTTTAGATTCAGTCTGAAGAGGTTGTTAATACTTGTAAATTCACTCATTTCATGAAACAATTGAGGGATCCCTACTTTGGGAATCTTAAAATTTACTTTAAAATTGACAAAGACAGTTTAGACACAGCTTAAGTATAGTAAAGCTTGCTTTAACGATAAAACACCTTTAAAGCTGTTAAGGGCTAAATTTATATTCCCAGAGACTGTTTACATGTAATTAAACATGTTTTAACCTTCCTTTTCTATTTATTTTCTTCGTCTATTTTCAAGTTCACTTAAATTAATTAATTTTCTCTGCCACGCAGAGTAATATTTACTTTAGTTATTACGGATGAATCATACCAACATTCAGTTTGCATTTCTGCTGCGGCCAATCAGGAAATATTCCTGCCTGAAGGCAATCGTGCATAGAGCGAGATAAATATATCTTGGAATTATATCTAGGTCAACTTGGAAATCCAGCATGACTTCAAATCGATATGATGGCCGGTTTGGGTATCTCTCTCGTGACTGATGAAGTCACCAGGGGGAAAAAGTCCCCCGAAAATGTTCCCAGATCACAGATCAGTTTTGTATTGGAGAACCAAGAACTGGATCAGTTATTCGAAAGCACAAGAACTTGGATCTGGACTGCATGTATATGTATACCCTTGAATTTATAATGGAAAGGTTATTCTCATAGCAGGATTTAATCCTGTTCATGTTTTGGAGAGATTCCCACAGTTTCAGATTTTTTAGAAAATTAAATGGAGAATATATATAATATACTGTATATATATATGGCTTATTACAGTACTTGGATCTGATTGTAAATAAGCTGTTGTGTCCATTTTGGAAATTTGATCCATATTTTCAGGATCTGATCCTCCTAGTGTGATTGAATCATGAACACGGATCCCATAAAATAGTTTTATTGTTATCACCCTCACAGTAAAATAACAGATCCCGAAAGTTATATGTTAAGGATTTGGTCAGGATCGGGTGAATTTACTTGTAAATCAGCTGTTCAGTTCACATTGGAAATTTGATCCATATTTGCAGAATTTGATCCTCCTAGCATGATTGAATCACGAACACGGATCCCATAAGATCAGATTTTATTGTTATCACTCTCTCAGTAACAGATCGTTAAGGTAATCTGTAAGAAAGGTCATTGATTTGGTGCAAGGATCTCGTTGTGAATATCTTGTTCAATTCTCATTGGAAAATTTGATCCTACTCTCAGGTCTTGATCCACCATATGTTATTGAATCATGAACACGGATCATATTGTATAGAATTTGATTGTTTATCATCCCAACAACATTGGAAAAATAGATCCCCATAGCTGGATCAAGCAAATAGAATTTGATGGTGCATCGACCAGACAATTTTGAACTCGATTGCACTATCATATATACAGAGTGTATCGCATTTATTGAACTTTTTCCCTTCATGTTATTGCACACTTTTGGTGAAATCCAGACCTGCCTTAAGACATGAACCCCACTTTGCACAAACTGATAGTGTTTTATGCTCAAAGGAACTTATATTTGTGTGTTTTAAACTCATATCAGGCATTATCGATTCAAGAAAAAATATAATAATATATTTAGTGCAATGGCCGTTAGGCACATGCAGCATGTTTACACTTTCTTTGAACCATGTTTCGAGTAGTACTTTGTGATATTGAACTCATTTCGAACATGTATGTTTTTTTTATCTGTTTATGCGATATAAACGAAAAAAGCTCTACGATACAATTCTTTATTTTACCGAAGATTACCGTCTCATTTCTGAATCTAAACTCAACTCTGTTATAGAGATTTTCTGACTCTATTAAAGCCAGGAAAATTCATCAAAGACATCAAAAAAATGAAATCAAATATTCTTTCCTGCCGTTGAATATATTATGAGCTTCTTTATAAAGCCTCCAGTCGTCAAGCGGCTCTCGTGGACAGTCACATGATTTAAAGGCTGTCTTCTTAAGCACAAGGGAGGGAATAATAAATTTTCTCTCATCTTGTTAAATTTCCCTCCTGGTTTTAATGTTTTTTCTCTCTTTCTCTGCCCTGTTGCAGATAATTTTCAGCTTCAGTTGAATCCATCAAGACTAGCATCAAGCATGTCGCAGGTGAAATACAACCGCCTCTCCTCGGCCGATTCGGGCCTGGAGGATTCTGCCTTCGCCATCGACTTCAGATCTCCGTTCAGTTACAAGTCGGTGTATACCTACAGTAAATCTGCCGCACCGTACATAGGAGAGGAGAGAGGTGAGGAAGAACACATTATAGGGTCTGGGGAATTGGTTTAAAGTGGTCACTGAGAGGGGGGGAGGTGAGGAGAGGGGACACTGAGTAAGGAGGCACTACTTTATCGATGATCACATGGTATATTTCGTCTGTTCATTGGCTTGTTTGTTGATATAATTCCATTGTTTGTCCTCATAAAAGTCTATAATTTTCCCAAGAAATGGCCTTTTTAGATGCCTTACAAGATTGAATAATATTAGGAGTTTTGGAGGGGTGGGGGGTAAGGATGGGGAAAGAAAGGAGGGAGAGGGTTTGGTGAAGAAGATAAAAGTTGATGATGAAGACGTGTAGTCACTATATAATCCTGGTTTAATGCTAGTCTATTGTGCTCCCCCTTACCTCCTATTTACAAAGTAAGGAAGATCAATAGGGGTATAGCGCCCCTGTGCCAAAAGCTCTGCCAACTAGTACTTGCAGGCAATAGGGGAAATACATAGGTAAATAGGGGGTAAGGAGAAGGGAAATAGACTCCTTAACCAAGTAAGTGTTGTGGCTCCCATTCTGCTTCATAAAGCTCCAATACAAATTGTTCTCAAAATTTTTGTTTTTTCTTATTCCATCAACAGTGCCTAAGAACTATTTTATCTTTAGTACTGTTTCATTCTGTATTATGTGTGTATTTTGATCTCTCAAAAGTTGAGTTTTCCTGTTACTTTACCATTTTTTAGCCTCGACTCTGACGCACTTGTTGCTATTATCGTAATAAAAATGTGGTTCTTGACAGATAATTTATGTTTTCCAATTCCTTTTGTCTTATTTTGGACATTGTTGGATGGTGCTTTATTAAATTTGATAATTGAAGGGTGAGTTATGTCTTCCGGTTTGTTGAACAACATTAATGACGACCTAAAATGAAGAAATCAAACACTGTTTGCCTCTGGCAGATTTTATGGTACTGATTATATATTATATGATCACAAAAGTTATGTTTTTTCTGTAATACCGTTAGCCACATTTCTGACAACCTTGTTGCTTATTAAGAACCTCGCTAGTTGACAGAAAAAAATGTCTAATAAAATAAAATCTATTTATGTTTATAAAGTGTCAGTGTTGTACACCTCATTGATTGATAAAGGGATTTGTTGCTCTTAAAAAGGATAGAGAAATCAGAATGCTTGTCACGAAACCAAAATTAATTTGTAAGTAAAGTGGATTCTCCTTTTTGATCCCTGTAAGTGCTTGGAATGCAGTTTGGCCAGATTAGGGATTCGAGAGCAAATATATAACCCTGAAATCTCCCTTTCATACGTAATTCAATGTCACATTTGTCAAATTTGTCAAATTTGTCAAAAGTTAAAATGAAAACTGTTTAAAGTAATCTCAAGTAAAATTGGATTACTATACATTGTTATCACTCAAGTATAAATCAATCGATTGAAGAATCAATGAATCAATATGCGATAGATGGGCTAGATTTGTTGCTTACAGTCAGGGGGGGTCTATGAAGGTGATATTTATTGACAAGATTTGCTTTTGGCAGAAATATGCAAGAAATAGTGCTCTTTGAGGGTATTCTTAAACTTTCCCCCGTAGATTTGGAATAAAATTTCGAACTAGAAATCCTTCGATAAATCGCTATATGGAATTAATGCATTACTGTTTTTTCTTGCACAGCACTTTCAGTTCAGGGCCAAACATGGGGGGGAAAAATTAACAATACAACAAAGACAGTTCCTAGGAAGGGAAGTCATAATATTAATATTTATCTAAAATAAAAGAACTAACAAAATTGAAATGCGTTTTCTTTAAATTGTTAAACCTCCCATTAAATCTGCCCATTATTATTTCATATATAATCTGAAAGTTTTGAACTTATTTTTTTTCCTTGCAAGAAAATTACAAGGGAAATGCTCATGCAGTAAAAGAAAAGTTCAGACAGTCTTGAATTTCATTTCCACTAATTACTCTTAAAAATTGAATCCATCAAATCATAGAAAAAGAGGGGGGAAAGAAATGGGGGGGGGGAACATATCAAAGATCTCTTGTCACTTGAGTGGTCATCTAAATTATTTCAACATTTTTAAAGTAACTTTAAGAATGCCAGAATTCTTATTCATTTATTTCTTGGTCAAACATAAATCTTTAAGTGTTAGGTAACGAATTAACCCATCACTTCCCTGTCTCCTAGCAACAACTGCACTCTTGTACAATAGCACCTTCGATAGCCTTTGAAGCATTTTTCGCGCTCGTCGTGCGTAAACATCCAAATAGGTATAATGTTTGGTTGGGAAGTGGTCACATTATATATATACTGACAGCCCTGGTCTGTCATCCCGTGCCAAGTAATATCAATACACATACATATATATTAATTTCACACTATGACCTAATTGTGATGATAATAATATGATAATAATATTCATAATATGATAATAATAATAATAATAATAATAATAATAATATGATAAATATAATATAATATAATAATAATATGATGATCATCAGCATTTATTTTTACGACGCTTAAGTGACCACAAATGTGGTAGAAACCCGCAAGGGCTTATAGATTACAACTTACAAGTGGGGTGGCTTCCAATTCAACACTTTTAAACTTAAATTTGGAATCTTTTCAATTTAGAAATTCTTTTCAGATGGGAAGACCCTACAGTACATTGCTCTTGGATGAAAAAATCCAGCTTAAATGACCCGGCCGGGTATCGAACCTGGAACCCCCTCCCGATTGCTAAGCCTCATTGTTTCAATTGCCACCGCCTTTATCCACTCGGCCACAGCACCGGTATTCTGATAGAATTGGGAAAACTACAGGTTTCATGAAGGATGTTGATTCTCATCGAAACCATCAAAAGTGGGGAGGTTGCATGCATCCTGAATCAAAAAGAACATTCACAGGATTATACTTTAAGATTCAAAGTAGTAATTTCTCATTTCATTTCCTTCAGATTACAGACCATCTGTCTTGACGTTAGCCTGCTCCTGGACGGTTATCATCATCAGCCATCTTATTCTCCTCGTCACCTTTCCAATCTCTGGTTGGTTTGCCGTTAAGGTAAGAGCAACTCTTCCCATCTCATTTTCTTGGAATTTTTGGGGTAATTTGCTTGTTTACATCGTTTCTTAGTGGAGAAGCATTCGTCCGTTCGAAGTAAGACGCTATTTTACAATCTACCTCGTCGTTGAGAATAATAATCAGCGCAAACCGTCGGCTTTTTTATTTCGGGGCCAAAATTCTTTGTTTTTAAAAAGCAAGATCCTACTATTTCTTCCAATAAATGTTTGCCTGAAATACATCTGCAAACAACCTTTCAGAGGAGTTAGTCGGTTATTCGATCTGCCAATAAAACCGATACCTAGGCTCTGCGGAGGCTTGAATTACAACAACCTCTCGAGGAACCGCTTTCTTCTGCAAAATTTGTTCCAATAATTTCCATGCACGGTAGAAAATTTCTGCCCTGTGCGGTTTCATCGTTTTTGGCCAGGGTCGAAACCCTAAGGCTGTGTCGTGGAGGAGGTTATCGTTCTCGGAGGCCTCTTTCGAGCATTTCCGCAGAAGGAGGGGAGAAATAAAAACATCCGCAAGGGAGGGTGTGAGGTCAATTGCTAATAGATAGAAAAAAATGTGAAGGCTTTATTCACATGGGAAGCAGCACTGCTTATTGTTGCTATAGGGGTGACTTTTCTACATATGTTTAATATTCTTGTAAGACAGTAGCTAATAAAGCAAACAGAAAAATTGGCGTTGTACTTTATGAGGATTTTTATTATTGTCATAGCCTTCTTGGCTGATTTACTGCACAGAAAAGCAAAAAATTCAAAGTGTGTGAGGTGTAAAGTATTTACAATAATGAACTAGAGAATGAAAGCTTAAAAATGTTGCCTTTTTCCCTGGCTTTTTACAGTGTTGGAATTCTTTTTCTCTCACTGTCTGTCACAGGCAGCAATATGCACCTCTCTACATTCTTTTGAATCACCGATCAAGAAATGTTGCATTGTATTTTCATGACAGTGTTGGAATTATTTTACATGTTTTGACTATCTGATAATGGCAAGCTTGGTCTGAGGAAGTTCATAGGATGGAATTAATTTAATAGTAGTATGGAACACTCTAAATACATCTCTTAGCAAATAGTAGAAATATATTAACTATAAAAAATTCAATATGAATTGGGAAATTAAATATTATTACATTCCTCAGTTTCTTTTAAAATTTTCCTCCTTTTTTTAATTTTTTTTTTTACTGACAATGTTCTGTTTGCTTCAAGTCCCTTTGCTGTAGGACAAATTTAATAATAATAATAATAATATTAATAATAGTAGTAATAATATTAATATTAATAATAGTAGTAATAATAAACTTTTAAACCACAAAATACAAAAACTTCCTAAGCGCTGTACAAAGAAACTATGAACAAATACACAAAATACATGTATAGGACAGAGAAGACCGAAAAATTAATTAAATAAATGAGTTTTGAGTTTAGATTTGAAAGTAGTTAATGAGGGTGCGTTGTAAATATTGAAAGGTCAAAGTATGCCAAAGCTTTGGATCATAAAATCTCTCAGTTACATTGTGAACAGCTTCAATTCACTCTGCTTACAGAAGCTTCAGACGGTTTACATTAAAACATAGGCAATAGCGATAAATTTGATTTAATCTAGTCAATCGAACATTTGAGGCATTCATTCGCCGATAGTTAAAGTGGTCTGTGTCATCGTTGTTGGTTCTGTCAATACGGAGAACACCGGAGTTGTCCTTATTGTGTCACTCGTGCTGCTGGTATTAATGTCAAAGGCATATTTATATTTCCAATCAAGAGTAAGAGAGAGGTTTAAGCAAACGATTTCCCTGGAGTGCGGGCTGATTGCAATGGAGATAGTCAAAGTCGGAGAGTTTACAAAAGATTCCAAGATGAGGTTTTTTTTTTTCATTGTAAAAAGAGAGATTAATTGTTTACTGTATATATAAACATTGCAGTTTTACAGTAAAAATAGTGAACTGTTACTGCACTTAGAATATTGAAGTGAAATCAATATGTTATGAAAAACTCACCACCAAGTAGAACAGACTTCAGAAGACCGACTTCATGAGACAGTGTACTACTTTGCTGCTTAAACATTAAAGGGTGTGAAGATTCGCGCACAAAGAAACATCTCATGCCGGTAATTTGACCTAGTTTCGAATGAGGTGTAACAGAAGTGTTAGACACCACCATCGATCCCAGAAAATACACACACAGCTTGCTACCGTCTGTAATTAGACACTAGTGTACAGTGAATACATACAGCTACGATCAATACCCACACCACAGTGTACATCGCAGCGATGGACATCTCAGGTCCAGATAAAAGATAACAAGGTATCACGTTTCATTACTGTCTGCATTTTGTAGCGACAAGAAGAAAACGTCATTTGCAAGCAACGGAAAGTTAACTTTATCAGAGCGCGGCACACGGTTTGGGGCGAGTCTTCAATGCCTTTAAACATTAAACAGTTTGTGGTTCTATATTAAGCTGATTTTTCACAACATGATTCAGAATTGATCAAGTTTAAAACCAACATTCGTCCTTAGTTCTCTTCCTCATGTTAAAAAAAAAGCAGAAAGAAAAGATAATAGGAAAGAAATGCATTTTGTGGAAATGTACCTCCTTAAATCTATATTTTTTCCAACCCCTTTTGTTTCTCCTGGAAAAACATACCACTGTACCTCGAGTACGACATATGGAAAGCTACTTCCTGTCTTTGAGATCTCTGCCATGTTATTATTTCATCTTGGCGCCTCTTAACCATCGCAACGGTCTCCTTCAAGTGTCATTAGACTTCTGTCAAAAGTGTATTTGCTGGGGAAATGAAGAACAGCGGTGGGAATATGAGGGAATAATTTCCACTTTATGACTTTTAAAGCAGTGTAGATGATACTACCTGAATGGAATATAATGAGGTGGTGATTGGTTTAAATGTATGATAGCTGTTTAAAGGAGAATAGATCAATGGTTAAACTTTGGTGTTGTTCACTGGTAGACTGCCTTCAAGCAATTTTCTATTCTGAAGGTTAGGGTATATGAACAGTTTTGGAGATTTTCATAACTCTGCGAGAATGTGAGATAATAATCTTGTTCTATGTTTAAAGATGGGGGAGGGGGGGAGGAGAAATTCATTTTGAAGTTCTAAGATAAAATCTAATCAATTTTAAAAACATTAAAATAAGTTGTGGAAGACCTGAGGGATCCAGTTCTACAACATGAATGAACGCACACCATGCTACTCTGCTTAAATCAAATACATTGGATTTTGCCAGGTGATACCTGTATGTATCTTCATGCTAACATTAATTTGATCATGTTTCAAACTCAAGACCTCATGCTCATGTGGTCCAAGTCCAAGTTGACAATGCAACTTGTATAACATGCTCTTGCCTAAGGAATACAGTGTACATACTCACAGACCTGCTGCGTGGAGAAGATGAAAATAATCATAGAAAAATATATGATTCATCCAGTTACAATTCCAGAATTATAAATACCCTTATCTTTTTTTTTTTTTATTATTATTATTATTATTATTTTTTATTTATTTTTTTATTTTTATTTTTTTTGTAGTCTGTTAATAGTTGGTCCAATAGAGATAATCTAAATTTCTTGTCAAATAACTAAAACCATTCTTGTTTATATCTTCACATACCATATTTCTATGACTGTATGTCTTATCACCCCTATCCCACCTCATCACACCCCCCCCCCATCCCAATCCCACTCCAATTCTTGTGCATCCCTCGTCCAAGAGAAAGAAATCCTCAAACTTGTTGTTGTTTTAACTGTTCATGTTTTCCCAACATACTGGCTCCCATCACCCCCCCCCCCACCTCCCCCACCCCTCATCCTACCAAGGGTCTCTGTCCAGGGACCCAAATCCAGTCTTAAAATCAAACCGGAACCAGGTTGCCATGTTCCCTATTGACAA
>JAIPMN010023060.1:5245-16478 GCA_020650975.1 Apostichopus californicus
TGAAAATGCAAAATTATTTACAAAATGGAGTGGGTGTTGAAGTGTGCTATATTGCACCAAATTGCATCTGAGGCCACCTGGAAATGCAAAAAAATTCCAAAGGGGAGGAACACACCCCTCCCCTTATACCCCACCCCCAGGCCGGCCATCAGTCTTCAGCCCCAAACTCAAAAGTACCTTCCTACGCCACTGCATTCAGCAACAGCAGAGTATAGTTGACAGTCATCACGACAATTCAGCTAATAGGCTATATATATTAATTTACATTTATTACCCTTTTAGAGCATATATGTAAATATAGTTTTGCAAGCAAATTAATTTTACCATATGATTTCAATTACATGCTCATTAGTTCTCTCTTTTGTTTCATAATAATCTTTCGGGGTGTGGATGGTTTAAGTTGTTATGTGGTTACCGTGTGAGGGCCGATTTTACGGGGTGTAGGCGCATATGAAGGTGGGGGGAGGGGGATTGACCCCCATATTTTTATTAGACTCTCTTCCATAACGCCTACGTTTTATAACACAAGCAGGCAAAGACCGATCGATACACCTGCAACATTTTAACTACACAACAACAACATTGGCTACGGACCTGAACAGTGTCAGGAGCCGGTGAGGAATACAGGCTCAAAGATTGATGACTCAGTTTCTGCGGTCAACTGCAGCTTGTATGATGTAAATTTATTCAATGAAAGGTGTAAAAATGGTGTCTGTGCCAATAAGGATTGTTGTTTTGTCCACACGCGGAGTTGTTTCATAAAGGAGCGATTTCACACTTACGTAAAAAACTGTTTCCCGGAAGATAATAAGCATGTTATTTATTGTTATGCCCCCTTGTTCAGGAACCCTGAGGCACAACTGAAACGTAAAACGTACATCTATATCTAGGGATGTACAGACGGAAGAAGCAAAGAAAGGGCAGAAATAAGAAATTACCGACAAATGAAGGTCTTTAATTCTCTAAGTTTGATATAAATTTCACTATCAATCCATTATACAAATAGATCATGCTTCAATTTTGTAAGTCACCATCTGGTAGCCTAGCCTGACATAATATACGTTACTGATTGGTACCCGTTACGCGAGAAAAATGAAATCGTAGTGACAGCCTAACACGAACACATGCTAAAGACTATAGAACTAATTTGACGAATTGAAATATGCATCGCCTCAAAGATTTATCGCTACCAAATTCCATTCTAAAACTGTATTTGTAGCTACCATGAAATACAATATATTTTCTTATCAACTATATTTATTTTGCCATTGGTAAAAGGTAATAGCCAATGCTACAGTAAAGAAGGTGCAGATCGATGGTTAGTTGAAAAGTAAAGATAATGGGCGAATTGCCATGATTTTGTAATGAAGAAATTACATGTGTATGCCTAAGCACCGTAGGCTATTTTCGTGGTGTTACTGTATATTTCCAGTGCAGAGTTGGCCAAAAATGGAAGATAGGTCTAGGAATATTGTTATGCAAAATTGCAAAAAATCACTTGATTCTAGCCACGGTAGATATTAGTGAGAATGTTTCATAATATTTTGAGGCAGGATAAGTTGAGAAAAACAGCTGTTAGCTAATTGAAATATAAATAAAAATGAAATTGAAACAATTGACTGCATACAGCACATTACAATAGGAATACTCATTATATACAAGTAGATTGAATTAATTCTTAATTGACTTCAATATATTGATTGTGTTCTCTTTTGCAGTACATTGCATGACAGATTTTACGGTCCAAGAGGTGGCTAACAATCCGAAACCATTTGCATCATTCAGAAAGAAACATTTTAATACCTCATCTGCTGTCTTTGTTAAACAAGGTACCGTACGCTTGTGTGTATGTGTGTGATTCTTTTCACATGTATGTATGTATGTATTTTAGATCCTCCTGCAAGCAGGAACTCGCGAAGAAGCCATTATTGGCTTATCAAAGCCGCAAGCTGACAGAAGTCAGTCTCTTACATTCATATTTATTGTCCATGATTATGAATTGTCAATTGTCAACAACTCTGTAACTGGACAACATACATTAATCTTGGAGTGACTCGAACTCGGGACCTTATGATTGAAAGGCACCGGCGTTAACCACTGAGCTAACATTCCCTTGGGTGTTCTACACATGGGTGTTCTACATCAAGTGCATGAGATAGAACAAACTGTAAACAACTTTTTTATCTTGTGACAGTGGTATGTAGGATTGCAATCAAGTTGCCAACTCAAAACAAAGGAAATTTTAGTGTGTTTCCTGGACTAGATATATGCTAAGAAGGGAATTGTATGCTACTCTACCTGAGAATACTGGCCATCCTAGCACCATGGTAGACATGGAACTAAACTAACATGTTGTTCTCGTTATGCTGACATGTCAAACACCTTTCAGAGGTGTCTGTCTTACCTACCCCCCCCCCTCCCCCTTGCCCCTCCCCCTTGACACCTTTTGATATGTACAAAGCATCATATTTTGTGTATGTATGACTTTAAGCATAAATTATCCAACATGAAATTAATTGTCTATATAGTGAATGTCTAAGATAGCCATTTTCTCTAAGTATGAAGGTGTCATCTGCAAATAGTTTGGGAAAGATGGATCCTCCACAAGGAAATGAAGTTTAGCTAGTTTTTGCACATGATATTTTAGGTATAACATTGGAGGCTTTTATCAAAATGCCATCTTCAACAGAAAATAATTCAATGTGTACACTATAGAAACTGGAGTTAGAACCTTTCCTACAGTATGTTCCACAAAGTTTATTTTTACAATTTACAACAATGAGTCAAAGTCTGTTACCTATTTTGTACATGTATTGTCTTAGTTTGCAGTGAGACTTTTCCAACAGAGGAATGAAATATGAGATAAATATGTAAAAAAGTCACTTGACATCTCCTTGGCAATAAAGCTCTCTAGAGACATAATTGCATGCATATCATAGCAGTGGGTCCAAATTTATGGACTATGTAATGTAAATGTAATGTAATGTAAATTAAATCTTATATAGCGCACTACGTGCAATTCATCTGTGCGCTTTACAAACAATCTAGAATATACAATGACATAAAACAGTAAATACATATAAAAAGTAAATACATATACCATATACAGATATATACAGGAATATGAGATCGAAAAACGATTAAAAGCACTGGTGAAGAGTAAAGCGATAAAACAGATTAACTACAAAATCTACATTTTGAATGCTAAAAAGTGAAAATTCCAATTGAAGCTAGAACCTAAAAACCAACATTCATGACAGAACATCACAAAATCTAAAAAAATCCTAGAAACCATCATTATAGTGCACTCTTGAAAGAGATGCGTTTTCAGGTGTGACTTGAAGGAGGTGAAGTCTGTGATCATACGAATTCCGGGAGGCAGCTCGTTCCATAGATCAGGTACGGCGACCGAGAATGCTGACTACCTCTTGGATTGTCTCCCACCCATTGAATGATTAGTTTTGCACCACCACCACCACCACCCCCCTCCTCACCTTCCCCCCTCCAACAAAAACAATAACAAGTTTACAAGGCATAATATACAGCATAAAGTAGATATATCTTGTATATACTGTATATTTGTTGACTGCTCTCAAGGTGACTGACTTTCTTCTACTCTTTCCTCGTAGCTGAGGAAGAAATTCCCGAGCGATCAGAGGATGTGATGTCGATGGATGAAGACGTCGAGAATTGGTACGACCGAGATCTGTCCGACTTCGACTGTGACGTTGGTTCCTACGGACAGTTGCAATCGGTGAATGACCAGAGATCAAATAAATATGGTAAAGTAGATTAAAAAAAATGTTAAAAAAATGTGAATTTTCAGTTATTGCATTGACTTTGTTGTTTGCCAGTGTTTGAAAGGAACAGTCAAATATTGCCAGGTAAGTACAAAGTAAAGGAAGGCAAACACGAGAGATTTTATACTGAATCTATGAGTATACACTGCTGTGATTGGGATCGATGCATGATGTTAAACCAGGTCTTGCATTTGAACTGCTGAAAGCAGAAACTTCAATTTGGCCAATAAAAGTATTATATAGCCAAACACAAACTCAAAATGCAGCATGTGACATTAAATAAAAATAAAAAGTAGAGAAAACAGGATATATTTAACCATCTTCCACTGGGACAGTGTCAGGGACCGCACACTTGGTATCATGTTTACGGAAAACTCTCAGATAAAATCTCATTCCACCCACATTATGTAGTCATAGATATGTATATTCCCCTGGAAATACTTTAGCTGAGGGCATATCTGTCAACAATCAGGTAAGCTCCAAACTACCACACCTGACTTAGTATATGAGAGCAAAACGTTTCGCTTATCAGCAGGGGCTGTTTCCCATTATCGGAGCTGTGAGAGGATTATTACACATTGCCAAAGAAAAGGTTAAATATAGAGCTTGCTAACATTTGCAAGGAATATTTTTATCTGGTACTGAAGACAGCATGTCAAAAATGTTACGCAAAATATGCTGTCAGTTCAAAGATGTATCTTCGTATACATGGAAACACAGGCGTAGGAGGCTGGATGGGAATGTATCCCCCAACCCCCCCCCCTCCCCAACAAGATATATCCGTAAAAATTTGGGCAACATGCTAGTGTTGTTTCGAGTCTTGCATAAAAAACTAAACTGCAATAATCTTGTTTGATGACATTAATTCCGTAAAAACCTCAGCCTCGGTAATTAGACTCTGATGTTCTAAGCTTGCCCGACTAATCTGACATTGATGTTGTGGAGTTTTGGCACAGTTGGCACTCCATACATTCTTTCTCTGTCCAAGACATGTCAATATATTTGACTGTTGACATTCCTTATAACCAATTCGAATTTCAAACATGAGGAGGATCTCATCAGTACTCGCTTCCATATTGGTTACATTTTCGGGAAAATCGTTACAGCCTCCCCAATCAAATTGGGCTCCGACGCCCATGTATAGGAGAGCTTGTTTCACAAACGCTCTGCATTAAGTCTAAATTATTTTCTCAAAAAATAGATTAAAATAGTGATAACTTCCTCTCACATATTATCTTATATTATCTTTCGCCATTGGAGCACTTCGCACTTCAACCCTGGTGGCGAGTCAAGGGGTCTGCCGCAGGGACCCTGGTGGGGTCTACGGGCAATGTCCCAGTAGGGGCCCAGGTGGGGCAAAACCCCCGTAGCTCTGGGATTTTAGAAAATTATGGGACATTAGAATGAAGAGCTGTGTTGAAAGGAAATGTTGGGGAAAAGATATTCTTAGATATCTGCACTAGTACTGTGACTGAAACTTTTGAAAGTACATCCAAATTGTTTGTGGACTCCCTCCAACCTAGCTTATCTGATTTTTTTTTTATTAAATTAATTATGCCTAGAAACTACGGTATCCTTTTCTGTATTTGCATGATGGAGGTTGAATAGCACAGAAGGTGAATTTACTACACGTGACATGTTATGTGTTTCGAGTCTGTGGCCTAGACTCACTACACAACCAAAACAGGATTATTTCGTTTAATGTCCCGCCCTCTGCTAAGTAATAATTTTGACCTTTACTATACTAGGTGACACAAGGGCAGGGTTTGGCAGAGACCCATCCACTCCGCCAAAAAAAAAATCATATTCGCCCAGGGCCCTTATCACTGTATTTGGGTTACCAACCTTCAAGGCCGAAAAGCCGACATTCAAACTCGCCAACTTTCTACGCCGCCTGGTAACGTAAAGTTTTAGAAACATACTACAACATTCACAAATTTCTCACGGGCTACCACAATCTCAGGACAAAAACTACTACTCATTAAAAATAATTGTCGAGCACTGTATTAGGGATTCCAGAATTGCTAACAATTGCTAACAGAAAAAAACACTGTGAGGCGGTAATCACGACAATTTTTTCTGCGAGGTGGCCGTCTATGGAATTAAGTACCAAGGCAAACTCTGATATGCATCACACTTGCAAAATGCACACGCTCCAGAATATGAAATTGAAAAAAATGATGAAAAGCGTCACTGTATCTCGTTGCTCTGTAGATACTTGGAATCAGAACAATATGCAATATGCATAGTACAGTATAATAACAATCCTTTCTTGTCGATATATGTTGATTTATTATGAATGGTAAACGTACAAAAAACTACCATCATGACACCTTACATATACTAAAAACATTCAGAAATGTCATTATTGTAATGATGTTAGTCACATTGCTGGCCAAAAAATTATAAAAACTACCATCATGACGCCTACATATACTAAAAAATTAAAAAAAAAACAGAATTGTCACTACTGTAATGATGTTAGTCACATTGCTGGCCAAAAAATTCCTTTTTTTTCTTATTTTTTAAATTTTCCTTTCCATGCTAATAAAAACCATGTTAATTCTTTTTGTATTATTTATTATCTTGCTCGGAAGGTCAAAATGGCACCGGTTGTAACCAAAGAGATGCTGAGCCGCAAGGGAGGGATTATCCCGCCGACCTGTGGTTTATCTTAGCTGATTTTATCCATCCGGAAGATGTCGGCCGCTTCTCGGCTCTCTGTAAGGGTGCCTTTCATGTCACCAACTCGGCCGGATTTTGGAAGAAGCTTTACAAGAGGTCAGCAAACAAATTAAATGTCTTAACGTAGAATAACTAAGCGGATGCAGCTGCAGTTTATGATTTCTTTGGCTTCACTTTGTTTCTTTCTCTTTGAGTCATCGTTTATCAAGGCTAATTATCACCTATCTACTGTACGTGCATAGTGTGTCGTCCTTGTCCCTTCTTTTTTCAGATCATTCAAAACTTTCAGAACATTCAAAAAATTTAACCCATCAAATGTCACTGGGGGAGATCTGTTTATATATTCCATCATTAAATCTTTGTATCTTGACATTTGAAAGTATCAAAGGAATCCAAGCAGGTGTTTGACATTCAGGCTAATTTGTGGTCCCTTTTCTTTCTTACTTTCTTTCTTTCTGTTTTTTCTTTTCCATTTAATAAGTAAATGAATAATAGAAAACTGACTTGGAAATTTAAGGCAATGGAAAAGATCAAAAGAAATTTATGACCAGAGCAAGGATTTGAACCATCGACCCTCTGGGTTAAAAGCCCAGTGTTATACCGACTAAGCCATCTAGCCCTTAGTTCAGGGGTGGGCAACCTTTTTGAATGAATGGACAAGATATAAGGAGTTAAAAATTGACTAGGCCGCACCTAACCAACGACCCTTTGATTCCGAGGACTTTCAAGCAATAGGTGTGTGTACTTAATCTGTATTCACAAACACATAATGTCGATACAGTACAGTTGATAATTAATAGGGATAATAAGCCTACCTGACAGCATCATTAGTGCCAATAAATTCTAAGCAGCTAACTCGTTTTTTGTGATGAAGGAAAGTAGATTTTTTTTTCTATATCTTGAGACATCTCACAGGGTGCAAAAAAATCACTGGCGGGCCGCATTTGGCCCACGGGCTGTAGGTTGCCCACTCCAGCCCTTAGTTGATGGCGATGCCTATATAGCCATTTCCTTGCTGGGGGCGCCAGTCAGAAGTCACAGTTCTTTGCGTACCATGTGACCAGGGATTATGCTCGACTTCGATACATTTTCGATACAACCCTGAAAGTGGTAGGGTTGGGAATTTTCATGCAATATTTGGCTTGTTAAAAAAAAGCTGCAAGTTTTGAAACCCCCGTTGATGGCATGTTTCTTGATTCGTTTTTTTTTTCTTTTTTCACAGATGGTGGAGAGAGAAGGTCTCCCTACCAGGCCATCTCCATCCCTACTATATACGACACTCGCAGGGGTGCCTTCGGTCAAGAGTGATTAGCGCCCTCTATCGCCTCTACCCACCATTCAAGGACAGAAATCACATCGGGATGTTAGATTTTGAACTCGTGGAATCTTACGGCCTGATAGGGTCGACGTGCCTGTACTCTTGCTCTCAGGGTTCCGTCGGCAATCACTTTCACCACTTCATAAAATTTCGGCATCTGCCGGCGGCACAGGAACAGAATCTACGGAACAGCCTGATCAGATCGCCGTCCCTCTGGGCGAATCCCAGCGAGGGCGAGACCATATTGAAAGTGACGTGCCCGGGCTTCCAGCATTTTTCTTGCGAGGAAATTATGGGACTGCAGCTGGTTTCCATGTCGTTGAGCGTCGGGCACGATATGTGTTATAATCGACTGAAATTGGAATTTGTGAGTAACTACCACCTCAAGAAGCGAAGTAGCAAAGAGAATCGCACGGTGGTGGTCCTGGAGCCGGTGATCTGTGTATCCCTTTTGAATTGGTGGCATCCCTCGTTCTGTGACACTTTTGCGACTCCGCCAGACCAAAGAAGCGGTTTTCCGTCGACCGGCGGAAGTCTATGGGATGTATAAAGTTTAACTTTGTAATGAAACATTCGCATTTTGTATGGCCAGATAATTTTTTTTTTTCAAATTTGGTGATATTTTGTGATAATGCATCTGGCAACAGCAGTGAAAGTGAATGATGTCATCATTGAAATTCAACTGCCGAAAAAAATGAAGAGAGTATTGTACTTTTCTTTATAAAGTGCAAATCATATATATATACATTGAGGAATATAATATTCTTACAATCAAGTTAAATAGTTCGGAATTTTTAATCTAGAGAAGAACATTTACTCTTAAGGAAAAATAAATATAAATATATGTTTGCATGCATCAAATGTCAAGAAGAACCGTTTTACAAGAATTCTCCAAGTATTCTCAAGCTGTCACCTAAAATCAATTAAAGTTCTCTGCATTTGTATTCCTATTCATTTTGAAAATTATTAGCACATAGCAACTTGCATAATACAACAACAAAATGATATTTTGGCACTCCACGTACAGGAATGGAGAAGGGGGGGGGGGGGTTAGCGGGATAGGGAATTAGAGTCAGGCAACCAGGCAAGGGGTGAAGTGGTTGGAAGAGGGACCTATAGGGTCTATAAACAGTTAGGATAGATTCTGTTCAACCTAACCATTGTTGCATGAACCCCTTATAAGCATCTTAAGTGTGTAGACCCTACAAAGGTACAACAATAACCATAACAAGACATTCACTGTGTCTGTCCTGTTCCTTTTCAAGTCTGTTTCATCTAGATTTATGCTTACCAGTCTTAAAGTTCAGAAAAAGAACATGGCAGAAAATTTTAAGACTTGTAAGCAGACATATATATGTGCACCAGATAATTAAGCTGTGGTACAAATTACAGTAATGCAAGATGATCAATTTGTTTTCATTCGTCATTTTGTAGTCATGTGTATAATTTTGGACTCGGCCTTCGAGTCCGAGTTCGGGTGGTGCCGAGTTCCGAAGACGTCCGAGCCAGGTCCGAGTCACGAAAGAATTGGACTCGAGTCCGGATCCAAACACCTTGGCTAGTGCATTCATTGAGTCATTGATTCACTCACAAAGTTTGGCATAGCTTTTAACACACGACATCAAAGTTGATTGTTTTTAGAATGGATTGCTATGACGATCACAATATGTATGTGTTTTATGTATGTGTCGTGGATGATGTTATTGACATTAACCACGAAAATCAGTACTTTTAATTGTTTCACATTTACATTTTTATCTGAACTGAGTATACTGGGTATACCCAGTTATAATGTCTGGACATTGGATGGCTTTCACAGAGAAAAATAATGCCAAGTTCTTTCTGAAAGCAAAATATCGCTTTTCATGGGATTTGATTGTTAACTTTTTTATCCAAATGATTCATTACAAAATCTTAATGATTTTATTTGAGTTGATTAGCCGGTGACTGCATGATCATTTTATCACAATTTTAAAGTCTCAGTCTGTAGAATATGCTGTTTTTGTTCCTCATTTCAAGTCAGGGACGTACCAACCTGTGGGAGGGAGGTGGTTGGGGGGGGGGGAGGGGTAAGTTGTAGTAGTTTTTGTAAGGGGTGATAGTTTTTATTTGCTTCCTTAAAGAGGGGTGGGCGCTAACATAAAACCAGAAGGTCCCCCAAATATGATAATATTTTGAAAGATATGTAGATATAAAATCAATTGTTTATATACGTACCTACTTACTACATATGATTGTTTAACCACTTCTATATTCGAGGGTATTTCTACACGATATCTGTGATTAATGAATATACAATATGTATGTGACGTCACAATAACTATACTTGCATATGATTGGATTATATTGCGCTTATTGGTCACACTCGAACAAAAAACACAAAACAGAAAAAAAGGGGGAAAGCATAACAGGATCAATTGGTTCTGAAAATATGTTGTCGGCCCTTTGACCATTAGAAAGAGAAAACACTTTGTTTTATATGAATATTTGAAGGTTTAAAATAAATAATAGGGTTTGATTTTTACTCTGATATTTTGTTTACACACTGAAGTTAGCTTATATTTGTCTAGCAGTGTGAGGTATATCTCGAACGGTCTTCACGCAAATTGACGTCTTGTTTTTGCCAAGTTTCCAACTCTTCCGAATCTAAATTTAATACATAATAGGCAAAAAAAAAATGTCATTGACTTGTTTGTTTCTTCGTATTACCCTTTTCGCAAATAACACTATCATGTTTGTTGACATTGCCACGAAAATCAGTACCTGAAATGTTCCAGAGAATCTTGTTCGAAGATAATTTGAGTTCTTTAAAAAGCATCGAGCGCCCTCTTTTACAAGATTGTGTGATGACTAGAAAGCATTAGGCATATAATAAGTATTAAACGGGGCTAAGAATCGGCCTGAAACATGTCTTTTTCCTTTAAAACAAACCCATAACACTCTGTTTTTTTTATCATTTGACTTCATTTTGATCAGTTAATACTGATAAGAACTGCCAACAAGCTTCCAATTGCATAATCGAAAGCAATTTACTCTTTCGATATCTCAAATCAAATTCATTAATTTAATCCGTTTTGTCTCAGCATATAGGAAGGAACTATACACACAAAATCAGTAAATCAACTTTCTGTAATGTGAAGCTCATTAGGCAAAGGGTTCCCGTTTCTGATAATGGCCAGGTATTCTATACTGCACGGAAATCCCCAAGAGAAATGCTAAATTTGCAGGCTGCTACCAAAAGTCACTGATTGAACTAACTTTCAAAGAGTACTAAAGTCACTCGATTTTTATGAAAATATGACAATTTTCATATCATTTATCGATATCATTTCATATCAATTTGAAAGGCTTAAACTTCGAAGAATGCCTCTTTTGTCTTGAGAGTAGCGTTTTCTGAGTGCTGGGAATCCGTGGTCTACATCCTGACATT
>JAIPMN010023064.1:0-12187 GCA_020650975.1 Apostichopus californicus
TGATGATGATGATGATGATGATGATGATGATGATGATGATCTTGATGATCTTGATGATCTTGATGATGATGATGGTGATGGTGATGATGGTGATGATGGTGATGATGATGATGATGATGATGATGATGGTGATGGTGATGGTGATGGTGATGGTGGTGATGATGATGATGATGATGATGATGATGATGATGATGATGATGATGATGATGATGACCATGATCATCATCATAATCATAATAAATAATAACAAATAATCATAATAATCATAATAATAATAATACTAATGCAGGCAAAAGTATATTATTACGGTCGGAAACTAAAGTAAAGAACTTTGAGAGGTTTCAGCAGCAATTCGTAGCAAATTTAAGAGCAACAAAGCATGACAACATTTAAAAGAAATAACAAAAACTTTGATAAGTTTGAATTGTCCCTTTAAAGCTCTGAAAACATTTAGCTATCCCCTGATGAGGACGAGACGCAAAGACGTCATTATGTTTGTATAAGTGACTGGCGACAAATTAATCATAGATTTAGTAAAGTATAAGTTAACGATAATTTTAACAGACAACGCCGCAATCGAAGCCTAATCACTAAAATAATCATCTAGGAAAAGTAATTCATTGATAAACAAGAACTAATTTTAAACACATTATTCATTCTTCACACTCGATGCTAATGACATTACTGTGGAATAAATCACCCATCTCTTATATGATTAATGTATATGTGTTAGTATGTTCAGAGAGTCCTAATACAAACAATGTTTAATTTATTAAAGTTAAACCAACTTTTTTTTAACACGACTGTTTGCGTCATTTATTTGCCGACAGCTTCTAAAAAACTTGTCGAGTTTTATTCAAATTAGACCGGTGTTGGTCAAGCTAAAGCATCCCCTACGAAACTTTTGGTCACCGGATGACTATTAATACGCAAGAAATTCATCATTCTATAGTAAATATTTTGTCACCCAGATATTTAAGTTACAAAAGAGGCATTTCCTTAGTGACGTACACAAGGAAATGAGAAAAAAAATGGAATATTTCGTAATTTTACGATCGACAAGTAGTGTAGGCACCGACCAAGTTAGGTCTTGGTAAGATCTAACGTAACGCAAAATAGAATTATCCGTCTATTCACGCATGCGCAGATCCAGAGGGTGTACACTCGCGCCCCTTCGCAACCCCATGCAACAAATTAAAATTGGTTATTAGCACAACCTAACGTGTATACCTAATTATATAGATGTATTTTGTAGCCTCAATATGCCTCAGAATATATCCTTTAACGTCTAAACTTTTATTTTCAGACCACAACATCTGCCTACATTGGAGTCGGCTTCAACGACCCTCACGACCACACTCCTCCTATTTAATATCCGGGAACCGTCCAGGTCACGTGTATTATAATAGCTCATTACTGGCTGTGAAAGATGAAAGCATCTGAATGTAAACTATAAGTCTTGACTTGACTGCATCGCGAAGTACATAAAGTGTTCCCTATTCAAATTCTCTAGGCATTTTTTAAACATGTGCATTGGACTGTACTTAAAGACAGCTACAATGTACTAAATGAATGTAAACGTTTAGCAAATTAATATCACAACCTAGATTCTACCTAACACATATCTCCCGCAATCCCCCTCCCCTTCCCTTCTCTAAACACACACTAACACCCCCCTCACGTCACTCCATTCTCATAAACAAAATCGTCTCATGTTTCACATTTCACAAGTTTACTTTCAATAAATTAATCATTGTTTACAATTTAGCAGACATTACATTCTTTGATTTTTCTAAGGAAATAATAAATTATTTTCATAATCACACATTTCCCAAAAAGGAATAATTTACGTCAGTTTTCCGGGTCTCTCAAAATTTGTAGTCCACAATCATAATTTATTGACATAAACATTTCAAGTTGTAGAAAACACTATAAATCTATACTCTGTACAAAGCTGAAGGCAAACATGTCATTTACTATTTCCATACGCAATTAATTTCTAAACCGTTTCGAAAATTCACCATATATCACGTATTCCCTTTGTAAAATTTACCTTTGCAATATTTCATAATATAATTAAGACAAATACATTATTTCTTTCTTCCAGAGACCCCGCAGGTTCAATAAGAATCAATGTTGTCTTACTTATTCATAGCAACACAACGTTCCGCCCCGATTCTTGTATGCAAAGTATTAAGCAACGCTATAGATATACAATTGTTAAAGAAGTATTGTTACGAATATGTACTCCTAATGTAGATGGGTGATAGGAATTGGCGGTGCATGTTCGGAAGGGTGGATTGTAGTACAGTGATCCACTATACACAGGTTACGAATCTTTTCCAGTGGCAAAGGTTCTTTCGAAAATGTATTTTGGTCAAATACAACTTTTCGTCAAGGTTTAACAAATCATTTTCTGTTCTAGTCAGTAAATATCATGACAAGTGGAGATTGAAGGAAAGTTACACGTGACGAAAACAAATGGAATTGGAAAAGTGTATTTCCACACCGTCTGTTACCCCCTCCCCCTCCCCGTTCACTAATCGAAGCTCAATGATTAAGTATAATAGGCCCCTAATTGAAAATGAGCACACCAGTGGCCGATATTCTTAAAACCTTTCTTTACAAAGATGCTCTGACAAAAATGAACATGGTATATCTAATAAGCTTCAACATGCATATTTGACTGATAGTAGGTTTAAAATTAACTTGTTTGAAATATAAGCATTCCTGCAAGGTGATTACCAACGGCACGCTCGTTGCTACCTTCATTATGAAAGTAATTTACAACTGCATGGAGCACTCTGTACTTTTCTTACATATTATTGTAATTTATCCGGGTCCTTACGATATAATCATAAAAACGGCTGCTATTAAAAGCTGTAAGTTCGTAAATTTTACATTCCGCATGTCGATTCTGTCGGCACATTTTACTTATAATATGAGGACGGAAGATGATAACTTAGCGAACGTTATACTGCAATGCTGGATGTATAATATATACCATATGTAATACACGGTCCTTTTAGCTAAAATAATGTCTAGTTCCCAATTCCTTTCCGAGGGATCTCGTGGTACTCACGTGACGTCACATCGGCATAATACACGGTTATGTAGTCTTGATGTAATTGGGACTGAGGGGTTGAGGGTGAATCAAGTTGATTGTTTTTATTCGTGTCCAGGCTCAATCCTGGGTGACTTTTCTTAAACAATATACAAATAATGAATGGTTATGAGTGCAATAGTGCAAATATTTCATGAGTTGAAATATGTAATTTGTTCCATTCAACGAGGCGCAGCCGAGTTGAATGGAACAAATTACATCTTTCAAGGAATAAAATATTTGCACTATTGCACGAATGGAAACGATTCATTATTTGTTTTATACAACACCTTCAAAATTGGATATTTGTATTGTAGGCCTACGTCCAGGCCTAGGCCTATGTCTGATACAAAATAGTGCAATTTGGCAAGATTGTTTTGAACAGACTGGTTTCTCTGCTCTCTTACCATTGAAGAAAGGGCTACCAAAAAAGTATAACCCATGGTTCTATTTTATAGAGTGGAATAGAGCGGATTTTGCATGCAATCAACGAGCAATTGACCAATCAAATGGCCAGAATACAATTAGGTGTTGTATAATAGTATAATAATCAACGTTAATTAATATGATTCCATTTACAGTATTATGGCAGTCGTCTGGGAGAGCTCGGGGAGAGTAGGAGGGAGGTGGGAGGGGTGGTATTGGTCAATAGAAGGGGGGGGGGGTAAACTAAAATCGACCAAGAAGAAGATAGATAATCTAGATCAAAAGATAAGCCGAGGAGTGAAATTTTAAATTCTTGAAGACATACCTCAGTGCATGAGCATTATAGGTTGTGGTGATGGGATAACGAGAGGTGTGGGGTTGGATGGGAGGGGGTATGAATCTTAAAAATTATTAGAGTTTAAAATAATGTCTGAAACGTGACAGGAGAGGCATAACCCAGTCGTTTTCCTGTTCGGAACGCAAAAAAAAATAAAGGTCTCTACATGTTAAAATGGGTGTAAAACTGTCCATAGTTATCTTCAAGACAACATCCCCGAAAACGTCATATGTGACTTTATTCAACCAAAATCGCCACCCACTCTTCCCCACCCTGAACCCCACCCCCACCCCCCAAAAAAGAAAAGAACAGAACAAAAACTAAACAATTAAAACAAACATTCACCCAACTCAATGGTTTTTATAAAACGAGGTGGAAAATAAGTGGAAGAGGAGGTGGGGAGGGGGGGGGGGGTGTGTTTTCAACGATATGTTTAGTAATACTTCGTATAGGCTTCAAGTTGGCAATATAGTACTGGCAAAATGTAAAATTCTGCTGGGTGACCATGCACTTGTGTCTGTAATTTCTAGAAAAATATGCTAGCAATGCCAATGACCGTCTCCAGACGGTTCAAGTGGAACATTTTCGTCAAAATAAGACAAGCATACTCTATTAACTTTTAAACAATTTGAGCCGAGTGACCGCTGCTGGACAATGACTTTTACGACAAATCGATATTGTTAAGGAGTCGTTACAGTACTAAATTATGCAGCTTAAAAGGTTAATAATAAAATGAAATTCTAATTCGGTTTCGATAATGTAACTTATAATCAAATTTACTGAAAATGCCAAGGTCTTCTGATCTTGAGTATATATTTATCAAACTTATTTCGTTACAAAAACATATATGGCATGAAATATGAAAAGAGCCGGTTATAAAAGATGTTTTAAAATTTTCGAAACGCAATAGGTTGGAAAAGCTGGAAATTGTGTAAGCACGTCCAAAATCCACCATGTACGATTCAAACCCTTTGTCCCTGATACATCATAAGCGGCGAAATGATTAACTTGGGGCACAGGACCAAAGATTAGATGGGGCCCTGTAGAAAGCCAAGCGAACAATTGTTAGACCGTATACTAGCGCAATGAAATTCGGTTCCCATATCCTCTTGATGAGATTGGACCTGTCATTTGCTAATTCAATGTGCCGTGAGCACCGTTTCGTATTTAGGCTCAGGGCACATAAGGTCCCGGGCCCGGGCTTCGTCCCTTAATCCCCGGGCGTAGCACCGCTGCTCATCATAATAACGGTCGAATTATATTTTTAATTTTATACATGTCATTTGTCATACAACATATAGACACGGTAAATATTGCCGAATATACTTAGGGGCAGACCAAATTAAAATTGCGACTCTCTTACTAGTTTCGAAACCTTATACATATAATATCTGGTATCCTTATCCCAGAAGAGTTAGATCCTCGATATAGATAACAGGAGATGGTTTCTATTCACCTTGGAGGTTTGAAGTAGTTTCACTATTCCCACGTAACTCAATACCGTTCAAATGTATGAAACATGAAATATTGATTCCGATTTTTGTATATGGTATTTTGCCGCACGGCGAAGTTGTCTGCTAGCATCTAGTCGATGTATGACGTCAGTAATATTTTACCATGACTGTCTGTAATATACTTTTTGCTTAACGCAAAACTCCCACATGTATCTAAATATTCTTTTTGTGTATAGCTTTCATGACCGTGCCAAGGAGATTGAATATGATTAAATATATCATGCACAAGCAGAGATGCGAAATCTTTCTCAATTTTTTTTGGTTGCTTTTTGACGACCCAAGAATATCACGAAATTTGATATTTTTTCTTTCTTTTCTCGCTGATTGGCCTCAAAATCGATCTAATTATAAATTAATTGATACAATACTTTCTGCTTTCACTTTCGTGTTCCTCATGCAGCGAGGAAAGAAAAAAGTAGAAATTTAAAAGAAAAAAATGCAATAGACTCCGGGGGATCGATGCGATGCGTGAATCTGACTATTTTTTTCTTCCACATGCAGACGACGATTTTCACTTCAACTTTTTTTTTTCCTAAATTATTTCTTAAATATAAATGATATCCTTTTTTCTTCTTTCTGGCGGTGCATGAAATTTATCATCGGTTAAACAGTAACTTGAAGTATTAAGCTGATATATTACGATGTACGGATTTAAGAGAAATCATGTTACAAGGGAGAATAAAACACATGCAAAGGTGAGAGAACTTTCAAATCAAGATGAAATGAGAAACACATTTTAATCATGTTTGCAACTTTAATGCACAATTTTTTCTGGTTATGTAATTATGTTAAAATGTACGAAATTAAATTGTTAATAAAAATGGCGAAGAAATTAACATACAGTCTTGTATCTCCACATATTATAGTCCATATGGAAGATAAAATCATTCCTTATTTCACGCTTGCTTCGAAATGAATGTAGGTTAACGCTATTTCAAAATGACTACAGTTTTCAATTATCACGTGTTCGGATCAATATGGTCACGTGCAAGATGAACTTTCCTTGCTTACAAATGACCAAACATCTTCACTTTCTTAGATATCACATTATTACTGTGACGACTGGGTGTGGGAGTCATTGAGAATGATTCCTCAGTTTTAATGA
Source organism: Apostichopus californicus (assembly GCA_020650975.1). Taxonomy (NCBI): domain Eukaryota; kingdom Metazoa; phylum Echinodermata; class Holothuroidea; order Aspidochirotida; family Stichopodidae; genus Apostichopus; species Apostichopus californicus. Next base: position 6,486 of record JAIPMN010023064.1, read on the forward strand.
AACAAAGTTATACAGAAAGTAAAAATAACAAGAAAATAACAAGAAATATACGAAAAAAATAAGAAGAGAAATTAGCAGAAAAAAAAGAAGCAAACATAGAATATTAATTATATATATACACCGCACTTTGTGTATGACAATTCGGCAAAATATTTTTATTTTGCTGAATGAAAGAATGAATGAATAAATGAATGAACAAACGAACGACCGACCGACCGACCGACGGACCGACCGAAAGAACGAATGAATGAATGAATGAATGAATATATGAATAAATGAATGAACGAACGAACGAACGCTATGGACTCGAGTTATAGAAGCTAATGCAAGACTCCTAAGTACTCCTAATTACGCTAAGTTAATCATAATCATATGAGTACTCATCACAAGAGTACTTGTAATGGTCATCAGCGGATTCGTACCCGTACTCGGAAAATTGTCAACATTTGTATAGATAGAAATGCAAACTAAGTTAGCCAGAGTTATGTGTTAATTCTTGCAAGGAATATCTCGATCTAATTGTGTTTTTTTGAGGAACCAAGTGAATTCATAAAATGAAAGTATGACAACATTTTGGGCAAAACAGTAACAACTTGAAAATACTACGAAAAATGGCGAAATTGGGTTATCACCTGTACGTGGAGATGTAATCTGGTATACCGCCATCATTTTTACTCAGTACCCAAGCTGAATCCTACATTGGCGTCAGTGTTGGTCCTAATTATTACACCACGTTTTCCTATATAACTCACAATAGAAGATGCTATAAAGATGTGACCGCCAACGTTTGTCCTCACTTTAATACTGACCTCAACTACCTTTTATCTCCTAAAAGTGTTTGTCAAATTGTTAATTGGCTGGATTTTCATTTCGGCTTTGTATCCATTCATTCCCATTTCTCGACAAGTGTATAATCTCTTCACTTCAACCAAAATGTATATATCGGGATTTCCGTATTGTTTATGGCTTGCCCAATTTAATGGGCTCAATAAAACCGAATTTTGTTTACGCATTACCACCGTAAAGTCGACCGTGCTTAAAAACAGTGTATATTATATACATATATATTATTGTAGAGTCTGTAATGCAAATTGCAAAGCTGCGGATGAATTTACAGTTGTAATGAAAACCATTTTATAGTGGTCAACTGTATATCTCTTCCTGAGGCAGTGATAAGCTGAGCGTAGGTCTCATTTTTATTTCCTCATGAGGTGATAAACTTTAAAAACTGCCTGCGAAATTGTGCAAGGATTAAAGGTTGTTGACGTCATCAACGGGGAGTGTTGTAAATATTTTAAGCACAGGTCTGCGCAGGTAAGAGAACAGCCAATATGTAAGCTGGGGCCGGTGATTTTCCTTGGTATACCGAATCCACGAAATGACTCCCACGAACCCTAGAACAACATGTAGAAATTGCCAAATTTGTGTGAAGTTTAGTCATGGCTATGGTGAGAACTGTGCGTCGATATATTTTATAGTAGCACAGACGTAAGCAACACATCATTACGATGGATGTTGTCACTATCAAGCAATGTGCGCCCGTTGTACATCACCACTTTTTGTGTTTGAAGGAACCCGTTTATAGTTGACATTTTCAGCGACCCCGGTGTATGGACCGTCAAACGGCTCCCTAGTTATGTTCATGTTCTGAAAACCAGATCCTATAACGTATATCACATATGGGCTCAGTGGCGGAGCGTCCATACAGTCAGAGGGGGCGGATGCCCCCCCCCCCCTGACGGACTCAAATGGACTACTGGCGCCCTTTTCAGCTTTTACAACTTTTTACTTATTCACGATTATTGACTTTTTTATTGCGCTCTCAAATACCTATTGACCGTCATTTGTCACATTTTGTTGGTGTAATTTTCGACAAAATGGCGATGACACCTGTTTATTCTTCGTTTATCTGCAAATTAGAAAGCCCGGAAAGGGTCATTTCCTGCGATCTAGGGAGTATCTTTACTCAAAAAAATTCTGTACGCTCCGCGCCAACCTGTGGTGGCGTTCCGCTTAGATAGTGTCGAAAGCGCCCCTACAGACCATTCTCGCCCCCTCTGACCAATACCCCTAGCTCCGCCACTGTAATAATGGGCTTATGAAAACATTTATATATAGTTATGTTGCATAGTGGGAAAATGTACCGTACTTGACAATTCAAAACACACCTTTTTACACAAGAATTTACAGCACGCACATGCCTTTCAGAACAGTTATAGTTTTTGATGAGCCTTTTTATGGTCCTCTGTGTTGAAGAAAAAAGCGTACCATTAAAAGATTAGATTGCATGAAGTTTACCAACATTTGTAAATTCAAATTGTTCAATCTAGGAAAATAGTGAGTTATTTATTATTATCTATAGCCCTTTGCTTCAACCAATGTTTTTTTCCTCTAGCTCTCGTAGAAAGCTAAATTGAGAACACCATGCTGACTTAATCGACACGTCATTTCTGTCATTAACATTAATATTTTATCGATTGTTCATAACCTTCATGACATCATCATGTCGTTATATACGGTGACCCCTTTGGCGTTCCATACGTGTGAATGACGCGACCTTTGTATTCCGCTGTCGATGATATAAATATTGCGCATTAGGGCTGAATTGAACTGATGACCATCACCAGACTGAAGGGAAAATATACCAATTAACGTCGACAAGTAATCTTCATTTTTGCTTAATTAAAAGTGATTTTATGGTATTAGCCATTAATCAACCTATAAAAGAAGATTGTTATTAATTAGGTTTCATTAGTCTCTTGCCCTGAATGTACTTTAAAAAAAAATTCTGTTAATATCTTTTTTAATAATTATATATTTTGTATAGGAGTTCACTCAACTTCTATTCTGAAAAGTTTAGCTATTTTTACTCTAATTCACATAAATTAAATTATGACCTATTTAGCTTGTTGTTTAAATAAAATCAAATGTAATAATTAGAAAAGAGCTTGAATTAATTCGCAATTAATATGGATTTCTATTCTAACAGAAGTTAATACAATCACTTGATTGCGTGACTATAAAAAATTCATTATAATCTAATTCTATAACAGACCCTTCCGGATTAGGCCTTCCATAATTTGTGAATACTTACTGTTCTTTTCTTCAAATAAATAGGTCAAGCATTGGTAATTGCCAAAAACGGGAGCCAGAGAAGTTGGACGAAAAAAGAACTTTAAACAAGGTAGAAATGACTGGTAAAAAACTTCTTGTACTCTGTAAACTTAATATAGTGATTTCTTAGTTTACAAAACTTCAGTTGGAATTAAGTTACGAACAATTGGGCAGAGCTGAGATGGTTTATCTCTTGCGTCGTTCTTTTATCATGAAAGAAGAAGTCATTGTTCATATCAAACATGTTTTCGTTTTTCGAGGAATGTGGTAGTCACATGACGAACGATACATTTTTTGTTACAGTACTATTTATTAAAATGTTTAAGGACATTTTCCTTATTTCCGTAGAAAGTTATCACGCAAATTCCTTCGTCATCGTCATCGTCGTCGTCGTCGTCGTCATCGTCGTCGTCATCGTCATCGTCATCGTCAACGTCATCGTCATCATCTGACTCCAGACTATCATTGTTACCTGTTTATATTTTTATTTCCGTAGACAGTTGTTGCGCAAATTCCTTCGTCATCGTCATCGTCATCATCATCGTCATCGTATCGTCAACGTCATCTTCATCATCTTACTCCAGACTAGCATTGTTACCTGTTTATATTTCATGTATCTTATGGTATCACTCCTTGCACGTTAATTAACGGTTGAATATATGGCGTACCACTAGGCTGATTAATTCAATGCAAAATAAAATGCATCATTAAATGAACTGGAGTGAAGCTGCAATGACATGCCGACTGAATTGAGACGGTTAAAAGTTCACCTCAATAATTAGACCGTGTTTTTTTCTCCTTAACGAGAATGAAAAAAGAGATATGAAAACAGCATCACAGTTGACCAGATCCAACTTAGCCTAAAGTTTCGGGTCGTTGATAATTTCACTTTCTGGAAGAACAATTTCTATTGCCAAAATTTCATTTCCAAAACTATACTTTAATGTTTTCAAATGATGAAGTTGCAATATATAGGTTAGATGATCGACAATCTTAGTGAAGATGATATATTTGTTAGAACAAAAAACTTTGTTGTTATAAATGTGTGGTGGGGGAGGGGAAGAGGAAGGGAGGGAGGGGATCATGTATTGCTTCAGCTCATTATATGATCTACGAAAAGTAGAAAGCAACGTACCATGAAAAATATCGGTCGTTGTGCGAGAGTAAATGTACTTTCAACATATGCGCGTGTAAAGACAGTACTAAGGTTGCGAATGTTACGTGTCGTATGTTTTCGAGTTACACATGGCAGATGCACGAGGAAACCATATCATTTATAACACTTGTAAAGCTAACGAACCGATTCCCTATCGAAATATGGTAGTCGGGTAGATTTGCTTTAAAGAAACAATTATCCAGCGGAATTTCCGTTTCTGTTTTTTGACTGACGAAAGAGGAACAAACATTTTAATAAATATTCCATACACAGAAGTATAACTTTACAACTTCAATCCCTTCAATTATTCAAATGTGTAATTTAAGTCCCCACCCCCCCCCCCACTCATGCCTCTTACATCAAGAACGAGGTCACGTGATGATGACCAATTTATTTGCCGAATGTAGTCTGTTGAAGAGCAGATGTAGGTAATCGTATCCATCAATATATTATAGATAAAACACCTACCTACTTTGTTAATAAATCCAACACGGCGCCACCTGTATCTGGCATCTTGTCAATGTATATCGTAGGTGGATATTAGTATAAGTCCTTATTAGTGCATCAGACTTCCTCATGCTAAAATTTGGTTCAAAGTTCTACCATATCATAGCTATTTGTTCATTGTTTTTAGCATATATCAAAACAATGATTCATTGCTTGTTACCGCATGTATGATTCATTGCTTGTTACCGCGTGAAAAAACAATGGTTAGTTGGTCATAATTGATTTCTATTTCGGAAACCGTTCTTCATTGCTTTTTAACGTATGAAAACCATGGCTCATTTTTTGCTAACGTATGAAAACCATGGTTCATCCTTTGTTACCATATCAAAACCATTGCCTATTGTTTGTTTTCATTTTAACAAAACTATTGTTCATTGTTTGTTACCGTATCAAATTATTTAAATCCGTAACAATTCCGAATGTTCATTGTTGGTTTTTATTTCGGAAACTGTTCTTCATTGCTTATTAACACATGAAAACCATGGCTCATTTTTTTGCAGTCGTATCAAAGCCATTGTTCATAATTTTTTGCCGTATCAAATCCATTAAATCCATATCAAAACCATTGTTCATTTTTTGTTTCCATATCAAAACCATTGTTTATTGTTTTTTGACATATCGCAACCCTTCTTCATTGTTTAAGAACCGTCTCATAGTCATATCTCAATTTTTTTGTGAACGAATCAAAGTAGCTTTATATAAACAAATACCAGAGAGTGTTGACTATTTTCAGCGATTGGGACAAACTTTTCAAGCAATTTACAACAATTCTGAAGTTCAGTGCGAAATGCTCTATACTAGCAGAACTATTGCAACTATAGCACATTTAAAAAGCCTGATCTTTTTCCTCCTACAATACGTTTTAGATATTTCGATATTTCTGTCAGCTTGACAAGCACCGGTCCTTAATTCCCACTACAATCCT
>JAIPMN010023078.1:0-13857 GCA_020650975.1 Apostichopus californicus
TCTGTCTCTGAGTGTTACTAGGAGCTCCTTCCCCTCCCTGTCCTTCTCTCACTAGTATTATCTTGATTTCTAATAGATTATCTGGCTGTAGACCAGTAAACTGATAAGAATCTTACCTTGACACAGTGTTCTCTGTCTCTGAGTGTTACTAGGAGCTCCTTCCCCTCCCTGTCCTTCTCTAACTAGAACTATGATGAATTCATATTGAGTATCTGGCTGTAGAGCAGTAAACTGATGAGAGAGACTTCCTCCTTTCTTTTCTTCCATGAAACTCTCTGTCGTTCCTTCCTCTTGATATTGAATCCTATAATCAATGATAGGTCCATCTCCAATGTCCATTTCATCATTCCAAGGTGGCCAAGAGACAGTGATACTGGTAGAAGTTACATCAGAGAAATCTAGTATGCCAGAAGCATCGGCATATACTGGTAAAACTGTGAGAAAAGAATAAACTCATCATGTCAAGTAGCCTTGTATACTGTAACCATGGTTACACTGAATATTAACTTTTCAAAGAATAAACACCATAGTAAATCATCAACACTGCCGACTTGTGAATCCATTCAACTGACAATAAAGTTAAAGTACAGCAAACAAACTCCTTTCCTTTTTCTAAACCTGTTTATAATTTATTGATTCAGTACATGAGGCTGATTTACCTTAGTCTGAAAATAAATCTACTGTGGTAAATGGAATGTGCTGTCCATGTCTTCCACAGATAGCAGAATTCTTTATTAATACTAACCATAAGGCATTAACATGATGGTTTCCGTAAGCTCATTACCACCGACGGAGCAAGTCACTTGTATGGCTGTCTCTAATGTTATTTCCACTACCTTTGTTTGTTTATAACTTCTTGCATCTTCATCAGCAGTAAGTGGGGTACCAGTAGGACTCAGTACCAAGTCACTCTCTGCTACCAGAGGGTTCCTAATAACAGTACAGGTCACGTTAGCTGCTTGACCAGGGTTCACTCTGACATATGTTAGACTGATGTTCCCTGCACCATTATCTGGAATAAAGAATTATTCTTGTGATGTTAATTTCTGATTTAAGAATAATAGTATGAATGATAAAGTATTACCAGGGCCATAATTGTAGTGTTGATCCTATGTGTAACTTAACTACAAACATAAAGATAACTCTAAGCCAACTGTTTGCTTTGAGAAACAAAAAGTATTCTGTTCTTCTATTAATGAAAACTTTGTTAAGTAACTTTTGTGAACGTATGATAGCATAGCATTCAAATTAGGAGCATTTGCATGAAATATAAAGTAAACCAAGTAGGTGATGGCACTGCATCACTATTCAACAATCCTCCCTTCTTCCAATGATTTTGTTCACAGAAAACTTAATTTACTGCTTACTGGTACAATTAAGTTTATGTCCATTATATTAAATTCTTTTTTCAAACTTACCAAGTCACTTAACCATTGAAAGAATGCATGGCTCTAATGTACTATAGTTCTGAATCAGCAGAATTTTGCAAACCCAGACCTAAATCTGATTTTACTAAATGTTTCCATTGCAGATATTCTCAAACTTACTGGTTTGGATATTTACAAGTGACGAGCTGACATGTCTCCCTATAACCTCAGCACCTCGTTCTACTGTGCCTAAAACGAACTGGTAACCTTTTTAGCACTGTTCGCCCACTCCCGGTCAATGCCCCCTTGCTCATGAGACCACCTCCCCTTTCCAAAATGATTGCCTACTATACACCAGAGGTAGTCTCTCCTACCCGCCTAGGAAAGGCTTGACTCTTCGTTCCAACCAAGAGAATATAATACCCTGTACTTCATGTACAACATACAAAGTATTTACAAAACAATATATCCACAGCTGCATGACTCAGCAATATCTATAATGATACAGCACAATCTGCAAATAAGCAATTAGTTGAGCAAATCCTACTTCACACTTGCCATTATGCTGTATACTTCTTAAACATTTTTTTATAAACCTAGTTTCACCATTTTCAACCTAGGCTCAAAATCAGTTCAAAATATTGAACTAACCAACATTCTCTCTGTTCCCCATCTGCATATGGACATATGGTGGCCCTAACCTCTATTATCTATTAAGCTAGTGTGACCACTCCAGCTCTGTCCATCGGGTGAGGGAGGTGGAAATGGAAACAGGTAAGCTAGTCACTTGTAAATATCCACATCAGTAAGCTTTGGAATATTTAATTTGCTCCTCACATACCTACTGTATCTCCCCACAACCTCAGCACCAAGCAGCACTGCCTGATGGTGGTAGGGCCTAGGTGGGACTTAGTATCCACCAGACCTTGCACCACAGTGCTACCAAATGCTGACTCAGCCTGTAGAGTATTTTGATAAGTAACATGCCACAAAAGTTGTCTGCAATCTCCATGCTGCCACCTTAAAGATATATTCAATTGGTACCCCTGTAAACAAGGCTATGACCCCCCAGATATAGTGTGCTTTGACTCTTGCCGAGTCAATCGCAAATGGTCTAAAGATCTCTGGTAGCCATCTAAAAACAGTGCCTGTGGTATTAAATAAACAGATTCATGGTTGTTCCCTGCAGGCTCTATTTTCTTCAGTTACCATTTCAATGCCATTACCAGGCACCATAATTTATCTTTGGCGATAGAAATCTTATTTCTGAGATGAAAATATCCCATGGAAGGAAATTTAACCTCTGGTTGTTTGCTATAAAGGCTGAATCTGTTAACGGTAGAACCCAATGGCTTTCCATCTTATATGATTGTTTTGCATAGGCAGAGCATGTAGACAACTACTCCTCCTTGCCTATGCGGTAAGAAATAATGTCTTCCTTGTGAGAGCCATCAAAGAAGCTGACCCCAGTGGTTCCTAAGGGTGCTTCATTAAGGCTCAAAGGACTGCTGACAATCCCCATGACGGTCACACTAATTGCCTGATCCTCTGTCTTTTATTGGCCATTCCCCTGAGAGGTTGCGATATATAACTATTGGCGCCTGGGCTCAAACCATCACTGAACCCTTTGTGGACCACATATATCGCCAATCCGTAATTTTTAATGGTGGTTACTTGTTTACCTCCATCAAACAGCATCTGCAGAAAGCTACACACCTCCATTACAGACATATTGGTAGTAGATATTTGTCTGTAGTAGCACAAGTTTATGAGTCTCCGTAGTCGGGAATTGTAAGTTGCAATTGTAGATCTTCTCCTAGAGTTGGTCGGGATCTGTGGGTGTTGGTGTAACTCTTCCTCCTTCCCCGAAGGCGGACCGGAGATAAACCCTATTTTGGATCCCTCTCATACTATCTCCAACACCAACTAGAGGGCAAAACATGTTATTCTCCCCCCCCCCCCACCTCCACCCAGCGCACCTCAGGATTTTCCAGGTTGAGGTTGGCATCCCTAGGGCACATCTACAGGAGGAGCAGCTACTGTCTAGTCTAGTCTTCGCTGCAGATGATGCTCATGTATTAGCTCCCATGGAGCCCATCCATGGGTTTGGACCACAACTGGGTCTACTGTACCTCTCGCTCTGCTTCACAACGACCCTCTCTGAATATTCCTCTGTAGGACTACTGGACTCTTCTGGTAGGTCTTGCCACTCTTGGTTGATAGGATCAAGGTTTACTTCTCTCCCCTGACCTGAACTCTGACTTTGCAGAGTTCCTACTAAAGTTTCCCAGAACACAGCTCTTCTCCTAAGACTGAAGTGCCATCATCCTTGAATTTGCCTCATTTGACGAGACCACGTTTTCCCTTCTGAATATCATCGATCACATTGACATCCTGGCAAACTGGTCATATGCTAGTTTGGTCAACGGACCCAACAGTAGGAACACCTGTCCTGCTTGTTTCTTGAGACCGGCGCCCGGTCTCCTGGCAATTGTTAATGGTACCTCATCAGCACTTTGGCAATCAACACAAGTACCGATGTAAACTTCATGCCAGATTGGGCTGCTATATACATGCCTGCTATGATACCCTCAAACTTTCTCTGAGCTGGGTCCATAAAAACCTGGGAAGGTGAGGATCCCTGCTCCGCTCGCAACTTTACTATTGCTTCATGAGGGACCGATGGACACTTGAATATACTCTTTCATGTGTCCTTGGGGACTCTTATTGTTCTTCTAACTGCCTTTGCTGGCAAGGTTGTCCATACCTTTTTGGCAATACCCTCAAATCTGTCGAGGCACGACGCATTCACTGGCATTGTGGATCTTGGCTTCGCCACACTTTCTCCCATGGACGTGAGTCTAGACACTCAGGGCGGGTTTGGTGATTGTTCTTGTGGCTCCTCAAACCCCAGGTACCATCATTCCCTCTGCAGGGTGTCCTCCTCCTCCTACACTACTCTTTGAGAATACTCCTTCAACAGTGTTTCATCTCCATCTAATCTTCTAGACCTGAGAGTGCTACTGATGCTCTTCACTCTAGAACATCCTCTGGACATTTGCGAGTCAAATTCGGACGACACGTCAGAGCCATGGGACCACCTCCTCTTGCTCATACAGCCTCTTGTGACCAGGAGCTGTTCAAGCCACATCTCTATTCCCAATCTTGGCTTTGGGCACCTGAACCTCCTGTTGGATGTCCCTCTCTCAGTGACCCACTGGCCGTGTCCAACACCCTGTGCATCCCTGCAAGGGTTGGACTATGGCGGCTCTGCATCCCTACTGGGACCAGCTCTACCTCTCTTAGTGACCCTGTGGACACTGATTCTCTTTGCGACCCTATGAAAACTAGCTCTCTCTAAGCTCCAGCCCTTCTGCAGTCACTCTGCGACCTGCTCGTCTTTCTCCCCAGGGTGCTCCAGGCTTCTTCTTAGGCACTTTGGGCTTCCTCAGCAGAGCCATACCCTTACTCTCATCCTTTCCTTCAGTTGTGTTGCTATTCCAGACGTAGCCAGGACTGCAAGAGGAACTCTAATTTTTTTCCCCTTTCTTCCCCTTCCCCGCTACTCTCCTCTACTCCTGCTACCCCATCTCTACAACCCCTTCTCCAGGGAGCCATTTGGATCTGTAGTTGAGCCAACTGCTCATGCAATTGATTTCTCTGCCCTTTCAACCACGAGTCCTGCCACTGTGACAGAGAGAATTGAGTACACACCAAACATGGATCTCTTCTAGTACAGGTTCAGAATTTTGGGCAAAGATCATGTTCATCCCACGATCTCGGGACGAAACAGCCAGTAGTTTACTCACTTAAGTTGGCTCCTAAAAGATATCTCAAAATTATCGAATTTAGGCAAATATGAATGGCAAATGAGGTAACAAAGGTGGAAGGCTTACTAGGAGAGTACTAACACATGCCCAAAAAGCCTTAACAAGAATACATAAGAAATAGGCCAACAAAGGGGGAGAAATTTTCAAGAGAATATGACCGTACAAGTAGAATAAGACAGCAATATAACAAGTACACAAATGGACAGGAAGGCGGAAAACTAGTGTTAGCAATTCACGGAACTGCTACATGCACCCCGAAAACTAACCAAAATGAAAAAGGCTGTACTAAAAACCTTCCCAAAAGAAAAAGATACTTATCAGGTTGTGCACAAAAACTTCACAAAGTAGTTCCTAATTCCGAAACACTTAAAAGGCCTTGAAAGGTCAAGCTCTGAACGAATTGACAATGAAAGAAGATCCAAGCTCAAAACGAACTTTGGGTGGTAGAATGGATATGGAGGGCGCACAGCGTTAATAGGTTACCAGTCCATTCTAGGTACTGTAGAATGAGGTGCTCAAATTAAATATAGAAGATTTTGTTCTAAGTTTATTAGAACAAATTACTAACAGTACTTATAGCCAGCCCTTGCAACTTGCTTTGCACTGAGCAGGAGAGATTTAATTTTGGCTTGATTCACCACAGTAGCTTCTATTGTCCAAGAGTAAATTGATCGACTGAATTATTTTTAGCATTTGTGTCATTATTACTTAAGTAAGGCAATCTTGACAAACAATCAAAATTAGCATATTGCATCAATTGACTTCTGTACCTTATATTATTCTTATAACCACTAAGACGAATAGCCTAACCCTGCAATCATGATGCAGCTACAAGTACTGTTCCAGACATCATTAATAGTTATTGTTGAGATGCTGGAACTAACAAGGTTAAAGCACTGTTCCAGAAACAAATGATTATTGTTGAGTTGCTGGTCCTAACAATAGTTAAAGCACTGGTCCAGACATCTATAATGACTATTGTAGAGTTGCTGGTCCTATCAAGGTGAAAGCACTGTTCCGGATATAAATAATGATTATTGTGGAAATACTGGTCGTTTTGAGGAAAGAGTACTGATTCAGATGTCAATTCCCACAATACTTTTAATATCAAAGTCTAAATAATACTAAAATTGTACCTTCATCACACGCTATCCCAGTCCAGGGTTCTGCACACCCATTGGCACAGTTAGCCGCAACTTCACTGCATGCATCCCCTCCATCTGAACAGGAGCAGGGTAGGTTGCAGAAGTCACCATAAACACCAACAGGACATGGATCTACCACTGATGTAATTAGATTAAAAAATATTTGAAGTGGTACTTTTCTAATAAAAACCACATATAAGTAATTTATAATTAATAAAATGGAAGACATCTTGATACACAGCGTAAACAGTGTTTTAAACTATTTCGAAACTTGAAAATAATTTTAAAGCAAAGACAGTTTCATCTGTTATTCCTTAAAAGAACAATTTTGAATAGTGAATTCAGTATGGGTCTTTGTTATTAGAGTTGTATGCTGACAAATGAGTTGACGCTACGGTTATTTCTGCACTACAGCCTGGAAGCGATTTTATGAAATGAATGCTCTAAATGATCACCATCTCTCAATATAATTTATCAATATTTACGTTTTGTGTAACTATCTTCACTATAGGCTTAATCCACATGTTAAGTGCCAACATTCATTATGCCAGCCTTACTGCAGGCTACAGTTATCTGTGCTAGCTTTAGCTAGGCCTGTTGTAAACATATACCAAGAGGCTTCCCTTAGTAGGCATTGGTTATATGTGCTTCATACAATGCAATTATCCAAATGCCATTGGACATGAAAAAGTATACATTGATGTCCAGACCGTTCAAACTCCAAAGTCAAAGTCATTTTTCAGACAATGGAACATCAAAATAAAAGTCTGTTTTGCCAAATTAACAAAATTGCTCTCACTTTTTGATGTCTAGCTTAGTGATGATAGGTGATTCACTACATTAAAATTGTCCCTTCTTTATTTACTTCTAGGTTGTCTGTTATGTCATCATCGCTTGTTTTGTTTTTTTAAATCTGTTATAGTTAACTTGGTGCTGCACATGATTTGGAGATCCACAAGACACTCATTTTCCTGTTACCTACCTTGACAATTTGTTCCTCTCCAGCCATCCTCGCATTGGTTATTTTTACAAACCCCAGTGTCTAAAGCACAGAGAGAGTTATCTGCACAATGACACTGCTGTTTACAATCAGCACCAAACTTCCCTCTTTCACAGGCTGTGGAAATAAACAAAACACCAAGTCTGATGATGTCAGCATCCAATACTACTGGTTGTTTTCTCAATGTGACTGCAATTAATCTAACCTTAATATAAATGTTATACAAAATTGTTGAAAGTCATCGAAGGGTGCTCTGTTGTTCATGTGAATTTAGAAGTGTATGTTAGACATCTAGACTTTAACATGGACTAACACTTAACATTTAGGTCTGTACTGACTACAGCAAATGTCATCAATAATAAAACCTTAAAGGAGCAATTTACTTTTGGAGATTAAACATATTTTGAAGCTGAACAAGTTGAAAATCAGAACACCTGTACACCTGATCACCTTTGCTAACATATAAAGCTTTTAAAAGTCATCCTTTACGAGACACATGTATGCCAAATATTAAAGAGACGTAAACTATGAATGGTGATGTTGTTTACTGTAAATTGACGGGGATGTCGTTTGTCATCAACATTTTATTTTCAGTGTTCAAATGGATTCATAAAATCTTACGAAGGTTCCTCCATACATGCATAAAAGTTACTCAATTTGACAGCACAAATAGTCCAGGAAGATACTATTTAGTGCAGATTTGTGGCGCGAATATGCTGGTTGTGTTTGTCCCTTTAAAGTGCTGCTGAATACCAGTAAGAGGCATGTACACATCAGGCGGAATTGCTCCTCATTATAGTAGGCTCCCTTTAATACAACTTGTGTGCTTCTAAGTGCAATGGCATTTATTCATATTTTGAACATAAATAGACTTGCATATTCACTCCATCAAATCAAACATGCAATTTATTTGACCTGGCCCACTGCAGCTTAAAATATTGCTGTGACTTACTCCGAGCAAGATTGCAGAGAGGGGATCAATTGTGTATATTAAAATAGGGTGGTATAAATACTTTTAAGAGCCAAGTATAGGCCTATGTATAATGTTTGGTCTATATGTTCAAGGAAGCTTGGCCTTTGTCTTTACAAGTCCATCTTTGCTGTGACATTAGTCCCCAGTGAAGTCTTTAGCATGAAGATAATTTTAAGCTTGGTCTTTGTTCCAGTTGAGGATAGGCCTCCCAAAATTAAGTAGTGAAACACATAAACCTACACTTTAGGCTAGCTCTAACATTCGTAGTTTCATGCGTTCCCACATTTTGTGTAAGCTGCATTAAGTACGGATTGCCCATCTATGAAAATCAGTCAAATAGGCTAGAGCCAATAGTTTTAAATGCACTTAGGTCATGAATTGTAAATTCTTTGCATAGGATAAGGTGGGCAACAGATGATCAAAGGAATTGCTTGTTATGTTCTTTTGTTATCAATGCTTCATCAACTTTGGAAGGTGGCATATATGACTATGTATGTTACACTTAGACCCGGAAGTCATAATGTGTATTGTGTCACTGTGTTATCTTACATCCAGTAAATGTACTGTTATCAGGGTTTTGAGATTTAGTAGCATTTCTACTCTAGTTTCAGTTGCTACAGTTGTTGTATTGGTATTTGTTTATATATAACTTTTTTTTCCTTTCTTTCCAAGTTAACATATCAAGATGTTGCATATTTTCAGTGGAAGAGAAATGAATTTCAGAGGCAAGTACTAATAATAATAAATTAGCAATTTCTGTTTTGTTCATCAAAATCTGACAGAAATGTGTACCCTTTCATTTACATCATGCATATACTCATTAGCCTGTTCGTTTATTTCAAAAGAATAACGACCTATTGGTATTCATACCTGATGTACAGTTTAATCCTTTGTAGCCAGCAGGACAGAAACAGCCAAGAGGATCAGGATAACAGATGATTGCACCCTGACATCCATCAGCATTTTCATCACCAGAATCATCACAATTATACTCAGCATTCTGACCAAAGACATTCCTGCCATGAACTGTTGATGAAAACATGATAACACGATTAATAATGATCAAGGTAACCTTGGCAACAGTCAACTAACACAATCTGACCAAAGACATTCCTGCCATGAACTGTTTATCAAAACATGATCAAGACATTAGTGATCTTGGCAACAGCTGATGTATCAGTGACACAATCTTACCTAAGACATTCCTTCCTCCTGCTGTAATAGGAGGTAAAGTTGGATCCAGAAATATTGATATATACATGTTGATGAAAATAAAAGCACAAGTATGGAGAGAAAAGCTAATAGATCAGTAACAAAATCTGACCAAAGATATTCTTGTCATGTACAAATGAGTGAAGACAATAAAAGTGCAATACATAGTCATATTGCAAATTAATGTTATATCTCAATTGAAATAATATTTCAGGCAACAGTCTAACTCATCAATCACACAATTTATAACATATTCCAACCATGTACAGATGATATGAGGAGATATTTATATGATATTTTATGTTCATGATCAGGTCTCAATGTAGGACTAGATATCCTTTTCTGCAGTCAATTGTTAATGAGAAATACAATGAGGAGATAAATATAAATGAGGGTTCTGTTGAATGAACTATAAGGGCAAAGATATCATTTGTGAGATCAGATCCTGTTCTCAGCCAGCATTAAAATAGCAGGATCTGATCCAGATTAGAGTTGTGCGGGATCCCCGTAGTCAAGTGAATCCCGGTATCCCGATCCCGGTATTGACTATTCCTGATCGCAGTGCAATGTGTAAATACTACCGGGAGTGGGAAAACAACCGGTTATTACATTAGTTTCGGTATCATTCTCGGGAATTCCTGGGGCAGCACACCATAGATGAAAGTTGAGGAAAATCCAGGTTGTAGTTACGATACCAGGATTCATGTTGAAATACTACCAGTTGTGTGAAATTTGCACTACGACACAATGCTAGTCCAGATCTGAATAGCATTTAAACTACAGTCTTGATCTCCACGTCGAGAACAGATCCGGACCTATGGTAAAAGCACCATTAGCATCTTTATCAATGATTTTTTATTCCAAAGAGAAAATTAGAACTGAATAATGACAGCACCTGTTTTCCTATAGTAGTTCCTCCAACAATTTAACAATAAGTTAAAGTACAGGATTGTAGACATCATGCATGATACTTTTGACAAAGAAAATTTATGAACTTACTATTTTCACAATTGTTTCCACTGAATCCAGGAGGGCAAAGACACAGACCAGTTAAATCTGAACAAACTCCTCCGTTAATACACGGTTCACATGTATTAGTACAGCCAGGTGGACTCCACATGTTCTCTGGACATTCTACGATTATTGAAGAGTGAAAAAAATCTCAGTATTATTGATCAATGAATGAGAAGTTTTTACAAAGTAATTGAGTACTTAGCAATAGGGTGTGTCGGTATATAAGGCAAAAACAGATGTATCCTATATATACCAGCTGACGAATACCTGGTATTACCAGCTAGGTATTACCAGGTATACCAGGAATTTTTGCAGAACCGCTACTTCCAGCATTAACTGTACTATCGAACACTATCATGAACCATATGGACACTAGCCTAACCTATGAAAATGGCTTTCCAATTAATGTTTTTTTTTTTCCTTTGCAGAAGCTAGTTTAAAGATTTGATAAAAATGAAAATAAAGTCCAAACAATCAGTGTTGTTTACATTTCTTTCATTTCAGGCTAGACCCTATTAACAGTATTATAAATTCAAACCTTTATCCAACACTAATCCAGCGATTGGATTGCCATTCCCCCTTCTAATGAACGTTACCATCATACTATGTAATAGCAATAGGGTGTGTCGGTATATAAAGCAAAAACAGATGTTTCCTATACCAGCTGACGAATACCTGGTATAACCAGGTATACCAGGAATTTTTGCAGAACCGCTACTTCCAGCATTAACTGTACTATCGAACACTATCATGATGAACCATATGGACACTAGCCTAACCTATGAAAATGGCTTTCCCATTAATGTTTTTTTTTTTCCTTTGCAGAAGCTAGCTTAAAGATTTGATAAAAATGAAAATAAAGTCCAAACAATCAGTGTTGTTTACATTTCTTTCATTTCAGGCTAGACCCTATTAAAAGTATGATAAATTAATACCTTTATTCAACACTCATCCAGAGAATGGATTGCCATTCCCCCTTCTAACGTTACCATCATACTATATTTCATACACTATTTAATAGTATCCAATGAGAACCATTGTATTGGAATCTCTTAGGCCTTAGTTTTCATTCCTTGATCCCTTTTCACCTTGTCTCAAACTAACCACAAGAAAGATGGGCCTACATGATCTACTGAATGTTATCAGCATTGTACTGTGTATAGTACTAGCACACAAATGTGTACCCTGCCTAAACAGTAACAGCACTGTACTGTGTATATGTACTGTGTATAGTAGTAGCACACAAACGTATACCCTGCCTAAACAGTAACAGTGCAAATGTACAGTACAGTCCACTGCAGGACCCAGTCCAACTACAACCAGCAGCATATTATGGGTATGGGACTTTCAACGTAAGAATTCGGATAGTAATGCGCAGAATCCATATAAAAAAGACCACACCAGGTAAAGATCAAATTTACAACGAGGGTTGTGCGCAGCGTCGGTATTCATATTGTAGAAGACAGTGCTACTAACTAGTAACAATTGACAGGTATGAATATACATATTGTGCAGAATCAGTTTCTGCCCAAAATAACTTTTTAGAGCATTTGACAAACCAGTTGCTGAAAAGGAACTATGCTGAAGTTTTCAAGTATTAGTCGTAGCAAAGTGTGGGTATCACAACATGACTGGGGAATTTATCTGTTTGTCCCTTCATTGATCTTTTGTCCGGTTAGCTCTCTTGGTATGTGCTATGATTCATCTATGGTGGTGATCTGCATAAGGTTTGTACACACACAGTACAAGCAACAGGTGCAAGGGCTAAGATTGTGCAGCAAGAATGTTTACAGTTTTGGACTAGGGGAGTGGTCAGGTACAGATGTTGAACAGTAGCAGCAGGAATATTCTTGAGTTCACATAGATTATCTGGCTCTGTATTTTAATCGGGTACTATTTTTAGCAGGTACCTAAAGTTTTTTTCCGGATATACCTGGTATTTTTGGTTTATTAGTTAATGACTGATTTCAATACCATTATCCTATTGGGTATGAACCAGGTATACCTGGTATATAAATATATATAGACGCACCCTACTTAAAAAATATCACTGTAAAAGTGATTAGATGTGTGTGATTGTTGTACATGTTTTCTAACTTCTGTCGATACTGTGCAATCAATCAATGTGAAGTTAAATTATCAATCATCTGTTATTATTTTGCATTATTTTAGATCTTGGAAATTTATCAGGTTGGAGCTAGCCTAGGGAGTTGTTATCACAAATATTTTCACCAAGTGCTGAAAATTCCAAAACTTACTGGTGACATGTCTCCCCACAACCTTACCACCCTCGTACTACCGTGCCTAGAATGAACTAATAACCTTTTAACACTGTGTGCCCTCTATGACCGGCCCCACCTTACAATGGGCTTCCTTTTCATGAGACCACCTCCCCTCCCAAAGTGATCACATAACAGGAGCTGAGGGGTAGTCTTAAATGAAAGTTTATATCTGCTGGATGTGAGCAAATTGCTGGCTAAAACATTGCATCCCGGACAGAGAATCCTGCATTCGTAACAATGCTGAAGACTTGCCATTTATATATCTTGACCCAAAATTCCTTTCTTCAGTCAAGACTACCACTGATGATAAACACGTGTTCATGAGAGGGTTTTCTGTTTCCGTGAGTTAATTCAGTCAAAGACTGTCCTTTCCACAGAATGCAGTTGGTATAGAGTTTATTAAGCTCTCATCAAAGTAACAACAAGGTCATATAAAGGGTTCCCGGACAACTCCCCCCTGGACGATTCCCCCCTGGACAATTTCCCCCCGGACGATTCCCCCTTGGACAATTCCCACCCGGACAATTCCCAACCCTGACAATTGCCCCCCGGACAATTCCCACCCGGACAATTGCCAACCCTGACAATTGCCCCCCGGACAATTGTCACTCCGGACAATGCCCACCTATGTTAATTGCCCTCCGGACAATTGCCCCCCGGACAATTTCCCCCGGACAATCCCCCTCCTCGGAAATTTCGACGATTGATTGACAGCCGATGTAGGCGGGTTAAGACTATTATTCCAGTAAAAATGGGGGTGTGCAACAGTAGATTTAAGTTTTGGTTTCGATGACAATCGTAACCTATGCATTCATGCAGGCGGAGTGTGTATGTATGTGTGTGTGCGTGCGTGTGTGTGTGGGGGGGGGGGTGTTACGCCTCGCTTGTAAACACGATATCTCAAGAAGGGAAGCTTGGACCAATGTAATATTGGTGTATATGAGTAACACATTGGGTAGAAGAACCCTATTGTTTTGTGGGTAGGTCAAAGATCATTTTGAGTCACCAGGGGCCAAATAGCAAAAACCTGGCTA
>JAIPMN010023087.1:0-13711 GCA_020650975.1 Apostichopus californicus
TCTTCTAGCGAATCTTGTACTGGTGTTAATCAGCATCCAAACTGTAGAGTTTATCCATCCAATCATGCTCATCTCTCTTAATTAACTTGATACTGCTATGTAAAATGTCTGTACACGGTTGTAGCGTTTGCTGTCAAGCTTAAGAATGCATTATGGGATTTTATGATATCATGGTGGTTTTTACAATGACTGTTTGGAAAATAACAAAATTTTGGAATGATGCAATTTTCACTGTTGTACTTTTAAATCTCTTGTTATCTTGTATCTAAGCAGGGAAATAGGGAATGTTTGTTTTGTTCAGGTACAGTAGCATACGCCCATTAAAAGCCCCATTGACTTAATACACACTAAATCACAAAAGTAATGTGGTCTCTAAGTCTAGATAGAAGTTTTCACTAGCTAATCACTACCCATCACCGGATAGCTGACAAATTGGCCTTTCATGGCACCATCAATTTTCCGTATCATAACCATGTAGATTTTTTGCTATCCGAGCCGGAAGTTTTCGTCACTTGTAAACAAACCGCTTCACTCAGTGGTAAACAAATTTTCATACGCTGCTCCTGGGAGGCCTAAAGGGGTCTAAAATTGCCTCAATTGACCCAATTTTCTCACCACATGTACTTCCATTCATGCTCTTCAACATGCAAGACACAAAAAACTAGATTATGATTGATAACAGGTCACAAAAGATGTTCTCCTGCTGCTTTTTGGCACTTTTCCTGAAGGAGAACAATCGAGCGGATTGATATAGACTCTAATAGGAGTATGCCACCTTCAATGAGGGTATAATCTCATCTGATATTTGGTTACAGCAAATGAGGTAAAAACAAGAAGCAAATTTAAATGTCCAATTTATTTCACATTTCAAAAATGTTTCTCAATGATTTTTTCATAAACAAATCATAAAAAATAATCTTCGTAGTAACGTTCCGTGAAGGAAATAATCACCGGATGTGAATGTTGTGTGTAAACTTGTCAATTCTGCAGCCTTGGAATGTGAGATGGGAAATATATGGATTGCAACTCTAACAGGATTAAACACATAATCTCATCATCCTATCGGCAAAGATTGAGTGTTACCTTTGTACTGGTAAAGTCGCAATGAAAGGAGATTGAGGTTGATAGTGAATCAGTATAGTGAAGTTGTGCTTTTTTTGTTTTAATAATAAATAATATTTGCTTTTTATATAGCGCTTTATACCAGCCATAAGTCTCAAAGCGCTTTACAGACGTTATATTACCCCCTGGTCAATGATAACCTGTCCCAGAGGCAATCCCTCCAGTCAGCAGCAGTTATATACTGCGCCCAATGACAAGTTACCTCACAGGTACCCATTTAACCCCTAGGTGGAGAGAGGCAATTGAGATAAAGCATCTTGCCCAAGGACACAACGTAATGAACTAGGCAGAAATCGAACCAGCAATCCTTGGATCACGAGTCCGACGCCTTAGCCAATTGGCTACCACGCTGTACCAAGGTGCTTTCTCTTAGGTATCAAACAGCAACTATTAGCATAGATTTCTGGACACACTGATTTGCCTGCTCATTGCACATTTGTGGGGGCATGAAAGAAATACTGACTGTGGTTGTTTGCTGGAAATACCCTAGAAATAGAGCTGTGATTGTGCACACTTCAGGTAGTGTTCAACATACAATTAACACCTAACCAAAGAGAGACATTTTACTAGCTTGACACACGCAGACATTCCTAGTGGGCAATCTAATTTCTAAGATAAATTGTCGATGAAGCATCTTTTGATTGGATTGGAATTAATCAAACAAGCCCAAAAACCTGCACTTGTTTTATATTCCCCAATAACCGTTTACGAAAGTTCAATAATTGAGCTAATTTAGATGCAATCAAATGAGATTATGTATACTGATAGGGAAAGAATGCTTCAGATTCAAAGTTAGAAATTGACACCAGTAAGATTCCTTTAACACACAAGCTATGTTATAGTGCTTAAGTAAGACTTTACTGCACTACACTCACAACTGTGTTTGACTTTGGTTATTGCAAATGGATAACTGTAGTTGCCACACCAGCTGCATCACAGGTTAAATCTCATCGTTTTACAGCAACCGTTAACGTGAATTGGATAAAAAAAAATCACCAAAAAAAATCTTAGAATATGTTCCTCTTTCATCTCCTTTTAATTATTGAATTGCTTTTTAAGCAGAGTTCACGAAAGGTTACGAAGAAGAATAACCTTGAAGGGGTGAAAAGCAAGCAGACTTTGCAGATAGATGTTTTGTATTCCATCACATCCTAACTCACATCCAAGTACAAAATATATAGTTATCAATGACTCACAGTCTGATTAACTTAGTTATTCAGGAGGAGGTGGTAGTTGTGTAAACAGTGATATTGAACATGTTTAAAGGTCAGTTTTACATGTTTAAAGAACATGTTTAAAGGTGTTGCCCTTCAAATATACTTCTAGTAAAATAATATTTTGATGTTCAATTTTCAATGATGTAGTTTTACAGGGACTGTCAAAAGTAATTCCAGAGGGATATAAGTATCCCAACTCCAAATGTTTGGAAACATTTAGGGAGAGGGGGGGGGGTGGGGGGTTCAGAGATGTCCTGTTATATATTTGCATGGGTAATACTGCTGACCTTTTCAGGAAACTGTCAGACAAACCGTCATTCAAAACAGTTATTCAAAAGAAGGAAACACTAAAACTACTTAAGTGTACAAAGCCTCTTAGTTCTATGACTAAATACCTCAACCGTGGTTAATAATTTTAACTCCTCCCCCCCCCCCATAAGAAATAAATAAAAGAAAAGACATGGTTATTAACACATGCTCACAGCAAAGCAGGGCTAGCAACTATTTTTTTTTATAAGCAATATTGCTTAAATAAATTAAGGAAATAAATATTGAAGACCTTTTAGTATGCAGGTTGAATGAATAACACAAAATAGTCGGTTGAGATTGCTCGTCTCACATTTACGAACATCCAGTACAAAAGTATTTCAGTTGGAGATGTTTTGCTATTTCAGGGGGTTGGTTTGGCGGGGGGGGGTGGGAATAATGATGCAAGGTGTGACATTGTTAATTAGTACATTCTGTTTGACAAAAATTTAAAATTTGTGCAAATATTTGTAAACCCTGTATGTGAACAATTCAAGGTGCCTTGATTGTCTTAAACATCTTTAGTGGAATTTTCCCTTTGTGCCTTTGTGAAGTGGAAGAGAGTCGACGCATCCAAGTTGCCGACTTCATCCAGAGCTTCAGCAAAGAGTTTAACCACCTGAAGGATAGAAAAGAAGAAAATTGTAATATAAAGCAAGGTCGAAGTTGAGATCAGCATATCGCAAATCTGTCAGAAATGGTCTAAACTTTACAAACGTGTCGTTTATGGCTATTAGACTAGTACATACATCATCTTGTCAGGAAGCCTTTGGGTATCTCGGTAATAACAAGATCATTTTCCACTCAAAATCACCTTATTCATAACAAGCACAAAATAGACAGAAAAGGGAGAAAACAAAATAGAAAAAAATAGAGAGAAAAGATACAATATTTAATGCAATAGAAATAACAGGCCAGAAAAGTGTCCACACCAGTCACCACAGGAATGCTAGATCATTACTCTAGGAAGTGAGCCATCCAGTAGCAAGTTAGTTGTGATTCCTGTCCACCACTTTTGTTGCTCAATATAACCAGATTAAACACATTTCCCACATAGCCGGTGGGGACATTATTAATGTGTTCACACTTATTATGCACAATAGAGCTATATGATTCCTAATATTTATGAGATGGATTTTAGAATGTACTAGAAGGTCTCACCTCAAAGTTTGTTAGCAGTGGAACTCCAGCATCTATTGAGGATCTCCGGATCAAAAAATTATCCTTGACGAACTTGGTGTTGTGATTCGGTAAATTAATTACCAGGTCGATACTTCCGTCTTGAATTATTCTAGGAATAAAGAGGGAATAATAAGGAAATAATGAGGAATAATAAGGGAAGTATATTAGCTCCCCCCTACCTCAGAATGCAAATCATATGATTGGACTGCTTTCCCATACTGTATTACACATTAAACTGTGCCATGTAAGGACAATCAATTACTTCAAAACTTTACAAACTTTACACAAACAGTATTTAGAACCTTGTTAATAAAGTGGATTTCAATTTTTCACACATGCTGATAATCTCCAGTTGTAATGTTTATCGGATGATCCAGGGTTTTACTGTACTGTAGGGTCGAGGTAATTTTACTGATGACATATTCAATGTTGAAATGCAGTAAACATATATTCTTCTGTGGTCACCTTGTAACTGGTGGGTAGTCCCTCTCTTCCTCCTCCATCACTGCTAGAGGCCAGGCAACGGTCGATGCAGGTATGTTGTGGTCCTGCAGGTACTTTGCCGTCTTCTCGGTAGCAAATAACTGCAAAAAAAAAACAGAAAGGAAAGATTACATCAATAGATACTGGCAACTGATCACTCCTATCCTTTCAATGGAATTGTTACTTCAAGGATGATATGATAGGCATATGTTGACACCTTGGCTCACTTCTCCAACAGCACATCTGGCCAACAAAACTTGTGATAGGTATTCACACACATTCAAGAGAGAAGCAGTGTTGTAAAGAGTCATGACTTTAACACTAAAGTGAGTTGTGACGGACTCCATACAACGGATACCACACGATGGACTTGTCATGACAGACTCGTCACGAGGGACTTGACACGAGTCATGACAATAGGTTGCAATAACTCCACTAGATCTTACAATATAGTGACTAGAGTACTTAATTTATTCCTCAAACAGTGCATCATTTAAATATTTTAATTTTAATGCATGGTCACTGCTGTGCAAATGCAAACATATCATATCACATCATATTTTTAGTAATCAAGGGGATGCTGTTGGGACAGTCTTGTCCCTCAAAGGAAATATTTAAAAACACTATATATCTGTGTTTTCAGATATACATGACTTATAGGGATTAGGAATTTTTAAAAATTTTAACTGAAGCAGTGTCCTCAACTGTACAATATTGTCAGCTGTACAACTTTACAATATTCACATCTTTCATCACCAGCCAATCTCTTAAAACATGATACAGACAAGAGTTACCATGTGATAGTAATACCGTACCTTGTAACCCATTCGATGGAACTTCAACGCTGTCGGTAGGAAGATAGGTTGGAAGCTCCTTTGGATTCCGATCAAAATGTTTTTCTTGGGAAGCTTAAATCCTGTTGACATGAGAGCCTTCAAGAAGGCAGTGTGGACGTTTGGACCAAAGCAAGCAACCTGTGTTTAATTATAGAGGAATAAGAGCATGAAACAAACCTATCTTTAGTGATCTAAATGTGTTGTGAATAGTTACTGTATTACCCAGGTTGGGCGTGTTTTGACTTTTGCAGTGAATCAACTCCCACAGAGAAATGATATCGCAATTCATATTTTTCAAGGTAATTACATACCAGTTTGAATGCTATGGACACTAACATCGTACACTGTAGTCCACATTGTGCAGTTTGAACAGGATTTTCATTGAGTATTTAAATGTAAGTATCACTGATATGCATTAGCAATATGCAGGCAACATTGAAATACTATTTAAATGCCAAAACCAATTGAAGTCCCTCACCATAGTCAGCACTTAACCAAGTTACATAAACTTGTTAAGTTTAATTTGCTAAATGAATCCAGTATTGCTCTGCCATCTCATTCTTTGGTTTATGATTAGAAACTATCAGTTCCAACGTGAGTCTATCCTACAGGTTCACCATCATTATCATCATCCTTGTTGTTCATGCTGGTTACATTATCCTTGTTATGTCGTTATTGTTCATCCTTGTTACACCATTATTGTTCATCATTATATCATTATTAATACCCTTATTTATCGTTCAAAGCTAAAAGCATTGCAATTAACCCGCAGCTCACCTCTCCTGTGGAAGCCATCTCACATCGCAGCAAAGGATCGGCATCTCTCAACCTTGGCCAAGAGAACATTGGAGCCTTCAATAAAAAAAAATAATACCACCACTTTAAATCAATGTTGTCCAACATTATATACATTTACAACAAACTACATTGACAGAATAGCTTCACCCTAGCAGTAAAAATGCGGCACAATTTTCTCGTGGCCGAGTCTTTCAGGATGAAGCTGTGGTGTAGTCTCATAAGACTATCCTGACCTACAGTCATTTGGTTTCATCTTCAAAAACCAACAGAATCTATATTCCCTTGACTTACTCAAATGAGATACTGTGTGGTGGTTCTGAGTAAAGTTTTTCATGGGTTTTGCTGATGCTGGTTTGTGCAATGGGATATGAGGTAGTACTGTGCCTTCTCTAGTCTTGCAGCATTATTGTTCGTCATGGCAACACTGCAGTGATGTTGGAGGAATGCCATAACCTCCCTTTGAGATAGTGGTTAGATAAAGGGGTATATTTTCCTCTGACAAATGTTACTGAGTGTAACAGGAGATGAGTTCTTTGTTTATCCTTGGGATACACATTGCAAAGAGGAGGCTTGAATCATGTGGGTATTCATCCAAGATCATCACAGATAGACTTTCAAAGGAGTTACTGTAAGGCTTCCTAACTTTAGACTAAAATCAAATAAGTTGTACCATCTTACCTTGATACCAACAAAGTCCTTCGGTATAAAGGAATTGTCCAACGTGGGCAGTAGGCTCTGATCAAAAGGTTCTCCAATCATGACTTTAGTGGCAATGTTGATCATGTCACAGTTAATCGTCTTGGATACGAAAGGGAAGGAGCGGGAAGCCCGGAGATTGCACTCGATAACCTGTATGTAAATGAGAATGTCACATGATACAAGATAAACCAATGATGGGTGTGGCTGTACAACAGTGGTTCTGTGCACTCGATGACCTGTATGTAAATGAGGTCACATGATAAAAGCTTAACCAATGATGGGTGTTGCTGTACAACAGTGGTTCTGTGATAGCTATAACTTACATTAATGTTAACTATGAAAGAAGTCCCTTCAAAGTTAAATTCTGCACTTTCGAGTTGAATTTGCCACCCATCTGTGATATCATAGTCAACTGTTACAGGAGATAAGGTGCCTGAACACATAACCTGTCACATCAGTCCACCAAAATCACACCAGGGATGATGTTAGGCTCTAACTTCAAGGTTTTGTAGATTAATAGATAATACATTATATTTAATTCCTATTAAACTATTGACACTTTTCGGGGTTAGGTGGGGGAGGAAGCAGCGACATAGAAACGCATCATCTGGTGTGAATGTTACATGACTTGGTCAGAAGTAACAAACAATGACCAACCTCCAAAGCAAACTATCTGTAAATTATAGCCTGCTTGCGTACAATGCAGGAACTTCATAACTGCTATAATTCTACTACAGGTACAGTAACACTGGAACAAAACCATATCAATCTTGTAGTTTCAATGACAGTTATTATCAATGCTGAAGACAATACAGTATGTATTATTATTATTAGTATTATTATTATTATTATTATTATCATGGTTCCTTATATAGCGCAAATACTATAAAATATATATATTTATATGCACTTTACATGATGAAGAATAAAACAATAATAAGAAAGAATTAAAAAAACAAATCAAGTTAAATTAAGTTAATAAAAATAGTGGATAAAAGAATATAATAATTACATGATAAACAATAAAACAAATATATAGCAAGAAAACAATTTACGAATCAGAAATCAAGTGATATATTAATATAATATGTATTTCTAGATGTTACTGCCTGCTACCTGGATACTACAGACATTAATTTCCTCAACGACCCATAGATGTTATGATGATAGTTACCATGGTAATTAACATGGTAGATACCATGGTAACTAGAGAAAGTGGATGGAAAGTAGTGAAAATAGCACTATACCATGACATTATTATCCTTGGCAAGGAACTGCATGTTGAACGGACCGGATATCTGGAAACGTTCTGCAATTTTCTTGGTGGCATATTTGATCTACAGGAATAAAATAATGAATTTATATCAGTTTTGTAAGTGTAGAAAATGTTTTAGGCAGTTTTTATGCATGGGAATGGGGCACACTGGTAGCACACCGAGAGGTCATATTTGGGCTTATGTCGTATCAAGCTCACTCCAGTGAGGGTCAAGTTAAGGAGTTCTATCTGTGTTTGGTGGTGAGGCAAGGAAATGCAACAACAAAGTTCACTCACAGAGACTCATAAAGATGATTAGATTTCATTTAGGATCCATTTATCATTCTAGTGATTTCTTTTCATACGGAGAGACATGTAGCTCTTTAATATACCAAAATCTTATGAACAGTATGAGGCTGATCATGTGTTTAATTATCCACCAATCAGAATAGCATACACCTAACTTGCCTTTGCCTAACTAGGATAGCAATCATGTAAGAACTCTCATTTTCCTTTCAAGAGATTCCACCAATCAGCATAGCTTACACCTACCTAACTTGCCTTTGCCTAACTAGGATAGCAATCATGTAAGAACTCTCATTTCCCTTTCAAGAGATTCCTCCTATCGGATCCAAATGTTTAACATGATAGTAGTACAACTTGTATAAAATCACATAATTCAGAACTGTTTCTGCATTACTGCACGATATATGTTACATAACAGGTTAGTTTACCTTGTCGATAGATTCTTGGCTGATAGTTTGTGTGGGTAGGATGAGAGTAGCATCTCCTGAGTGGACACCAGCATTCTCAACATGTTCAGTGATAGCGTGGCAAACAACCTGAATGGAGGAAGAGGGTTTTTAACTCAATGAGGCAACATGTCAAAGGTTGGATGCGGGGAGGGGAGGGGGTACACCATCACTGCAGCTTGTCTGCATAGGAAGTAACCTATTGTGCTCCACAAGTTTACACAATAGATATTGCTGGTCTGCTGAGATCATCTCTGATATTAATTCAGCCTTGCTGCAGCAGCTGCAGCTTGACACAGTGTCTTATACCAATGTATAGTTCCAGATATAACATATGCAATCATTATGTCATGCAACAAACGATGAAAAGGCCATTGGTCAAAACTTGCACAAATGCTGTAGCATTGTAACAAGTTCAGTGGTTGCCTTACAGTTGTGTGAAATAATCAGAGTGATTTTCGGCATGACATCGTAACTTACAATAGAATATACGAACTATATCTAACTTAACACAGCATAAAATACAACAACATATTGCAGCACATGGCTCAGTCAGAAATATAATTTATGCAACATAACACTGCATAAATTAGCAGTCTTTACCTATTAATGTCAGACAACATAACGATGCATATACGACCTAATCACGAGCAGTAACATATCTTAGTCAATCACTAACAGCAACTATAACACCTATAGCACCTATTACACATTTATTCATTACAAGTCAGATTGATTTAAACTATCAGGTATTAGTTTAGTTTAGTTAGTTAAGTTTAGAGACCCAAGGATCGGGAAGCCTTAAAGTAGCTTATTTGAGACCCTATCCATGTTAGGGTATAAACCAACCTTTCCATTCTTGGCGACAGCATCCATCTCAATCTCTCTACAATTTTCCACAAATTTAGTGATGACGACTGGATGCTCCTCAGATATTCTGGTTGCTGCCTCCAGAAACTTCTTCAACTCCTCAGGACCGTAACAAACATTCATTGCTGATCCACTACAGGCAAAACAGGCAAATATGTATTTAAAGCATCACATCCCAAGACGAAAATTGCACATCGACTTGTTTACATCTTTAGGGTTTGATATGAAGTCTTACACTATCACATAATAATGATGGGGCTATTTGAAGGTATCAACCTCTGAATACAGACCTCACAAATTGCCCTGTTCTACCATCTCGGGAGGGCTCGCATTATAATTATAATCTACTGAAGACTCACACTTCCAGAAAGACCTCAGAAAACCTCACCCTGCTCTCAGCTTTTTGGTTTAAATGGTCAAATAAATTAAAGCATTACCATTACGAGGGACCTATTAAAGTTTAAAATTCTTAATAAAAACAAAACTTGGACATTTTCTCAAGAATGTTATATTTCAGAATCTTATTCTTTAGAGTGGAAAAAAAGTAAGAAAGATAGAAAGAAAATCTACCTGAGAACAAAAGATGGTCTAAGCAAACAAGGATAACCCACGGTGGCAGCAAACTCTAAAGCTTCATCCTGCAATTAGCGATAATTGATGTACGATTAAAACAATGAGTGTCAATGTTCTGATACTAAGACACTTATAAATATAATATATTTTAATTGAAAGAAATATCACAGAACAGTTTAAAAACAATTTACTGTCATTCTTCATGCACTATTTTATAAGTTCAAAATACAAATAAAAAAAAATTATCAAAAAAAAATTTAAAAAATGAAACAAATAAATAAATAAATAAATAAATAAAAGATGATGGAGGATATCTTAAAAACTATTTTGTCAAGAATTACAAGAAAGAAGGCAAACCTACCAACGACTTCAGAGCTCTCCAGGGTGCTTGCGGGACTTTGATATCATCTAATATCGCTGAGAAGATTGATCTGAAAATAGAAAACAACAAGTTGATGGATTTGAAATACATCTTTAAACATCAGCATTGATGATAATTTCGGGTAATCAATTATTAAAATTTTTACATTTTTGTGATATTTATTACATCCGTGGTGCGATGCAGTTGAAAATAGACATTGAGAGTGCACTAACTGCTCGTTAACAAATGTGAAACACGAGTAATACATTTCAGTGTCGTTGTTTCTGTGCTAACCAATTATTTAATTTCCAACATATTTCCTTATCCAGCATCTATAAAGAAATTTCACTTCTTGTTACGATGTTCTATGACTGTCGAGGTGTGAAGCATTTCTTCAAATGCATAGTTTTGTATCCAACAAGTTTCATGTCATGCTTTTTATCTAACTTTCTCATTTCTGCATAGATTCTGGTCTACTTAGGTAATGGATTACCCTTTCACTTACTTAAAAACTTTCCTCCGACATTCAAGTATGTTGTCACCAGATTTTTAAAAATTCAACCCCCCCCCCCAAAAAAAAGGAAGTTTTATTTGAATATCTATCAATCAACTTCAGTAGACTGTATTCAATCATGTAGTTGGTTCTTACCTTTCTTCAGCATTGTGGATCTGCAGTGGATTGGTTCCTAGGATCTTGATATTGGAATGATACAAAGGTAATGCTAAGTTGTTTGGAATCTGTCCGCCCACAGATATGATGGCACCACTACAAGTCTGTTATGAGCAAAAGAAAAGGAAAAGAGAAAAAACAAAATATTGAATATTGGACGTTGGATACTAATGACGTACAGATGTTACTGTCTTAAATGGTTCATGGATGTAATAGTGCCAGTCACATCAAGTAACTGCAAACATTGCTGTCCTCAATGGCCCTTATACATTACAATGCTTTAGTAAACCACAGTAATTTACAAACTGTTGCTGTCATCAATGCTCCATGAATATTGGGTTGCTGATAACACCATGGTAACCACGTAGTTTAGTGCCTCTCATGGTCCGTATATATATTAGGATGCTAATGACACCTTGGACACTGAAGACAATAACCCATAGATATTTTACTGTCTGTTATGGTTCATTGATGTGTGGACCCTAGTGACACTATGGTAACTATATACTTTACTGTCCTAAGAAGGCCTAAGAGATTATGTAGCTAGTAAAACCATGGATTCTGAATAACTGTCTGTCATGCACCAGAGATAAAAGAACATTATTGCTACCATGGTAACTGCACATATTACTAGGCTACATAGTCCATAGATATTGGGATGCTTAGAACACCATGGTAACTACAGACTAGTAGAACTCTAATAGCATCACCATACCATAATAATGCAAAACTGCACTGTATGGTTCATAGATACTGGGACACTATTGATAGCATATGGTATCTACACATATTACTAGGCTACATAGTCCATAGATATTGGGATGCTTATAACACCATGGTAACTACAGACGAGTAGAACTCTAATAGCATCACCATACCATAATAATGCAAAACTACACTGTACGGTTCATAGATATTGGGACACTATTGACAGTATGGAATCTACACATATATCACTGTCCTTCAAGGTCCACAGACCTTAGGATGGCAGTGAAACCATGGTAACAACAATCACATGCCTTGTAGAATGTCTTTACTCATTTTACAGCTTACAACTATAACTTGCCTCCTGGTGGTAGATGTCTAGGATCCTTTCCTTTGACAATTCTTCAAAGTAGAGCCGGTCACATTCATCAAAGTCGGTACTGACCGTCTCAGGGTTGTGATTGACCATGATGGTCTTACGGCCCATGTCACGTAGTGACCGGATGCAGGACACGGCACACCAATCAAATTCAACACTGCTACCTGATGGAACAAAAAATATCATCATATTTAAAGGCATTGAAGACTCGCCCCAAACTGCGTGCGGCCATCTGAAAAAGTTAACTTTCTGTTGCTCGCAAGTGACGTTTTGTTTGTGTCGCTACAAAATGCAGACAGTAATGGAACGTGATACCTTGTTATCTTTAGCTGGACCTGAGATGTCCATCACTGTATCGTTTATACACTGTGCTGTGGGTATTGACCGTAGCTGCATGTACTGACTGTGCACTAGTGTCTAATTACCGACGGTAGCTAGCTGTGTGTGTATTTTCTGGGATCGATGGTGGTGTCTAACAATTCTGTTACACCTCATTCGAAACTAGGTCAGGATACCGGCATTAGACGTTTCTTTTTGTGCGAGTCTTCACATCCTTTAAGAAGCTGGCTGCATATTGCAACATGATTTCTCCCTGCATCACATCCCACTTTAGTTTTCAATTTGTTGAATTGTCAAAAGTAAAGTCAAAATTTCACTTTTCAAAAGCAAACGAAACAATTAGCTTAGGCTTTAACAGACTATTATGGCATATACACCCCAGCCTAGCCAGCTTCACATTTGAGATCTGGGGCAGAGTAGCAGAAGTTGTTCTCATTACACTGACAGCAGCATAAAGAGGACTCCTTGACATCAACATAACTACTGAACTAGCGGTTCATAACAAACCATCGGTAAAATATAACGCATGCATGCAAAACTTTTACGATCTTGTAAAAATAATTCTGATTGTAGTTAAGGTTTAGGGCCAACAAAATGTTTAAAGTGGTGGGAGAGAAAGTGGGGGGGGAGTCCTCCTGGTCCCCCTCCCTGGACCTGCACCCCTTCTTGGGGTAGCTACCAGTTATTTAGACAAAGAGATATACTTTATTGATTTTGCACAGAACATGGTAATAAATTGAGTGTACCTGAAGGAAAGTGGAATAAATTTACAACACAGAATTGGCTTCTTTTAAGATTAATAACACCGCACTTGCAGAAAGCTGTCAGCATCTCACCTATATGATAAGGTCCACATCCAAGCACCATGATACCGTGATCATTGAAAACCAAGTCATGTTCCTGTGTGAACAATTTAAATTCCATAAAAACTTGATATTTTGCAGGATATGGAAAACACTGACAATCTGTTTTTAAAATTATTGTAAGTATTAGTGCTTTTATAATTTCCAAATCACTGTATATAATTTATAAAATATAATTTATTATAATTTATTAATTTATTATATAATAATTTATTATATAATAATAATTTATATAAATAATATTATTTATAATTATTTAATATTATTTATAATTATAATATATAAATAATATAATTTATAT
>JAIPMN010023093.1:0-19116 GCA_020650975.1 Apostichopus californicus
ATTCATGCATTGTCTGCGTTTCTTGCTAACAGAAAGGACGTCTTACAGAGAGTTACACACATACCTGCCGACTGAGAAGAAAACATACATCATTGATTTAGCCAATATTAAATACTTTTTAAAATAAATATCTAGCAAACCAAAATAATATATAAGCTTCAATGACCCACATTTCTTTATATTTAACATTTTCAAATTGTTATAAGTCTATGATAATATCAGCAGTCGTAAGGGTACATGGGAGGGATGAGAGAGGGGGGGGGGCACAGGTGCACAAACTTCAAAGAGCAGTAGAATTAAGAACTGCCCAATGTACAATGGATTTTGTAATGTACAATGTACAATGATTGTGTAATGTACAATGGATTTTAAAAGGTGAGCCTGGACCACATACCAGCGGATCGACTACCCTGCGACTGTTCACGGGTTCACATATTGCTTTCTCTCGTCCTCCCCACACCCCCTGCCCCATCTTGCACATATGCATTTATGGCCAATGGATGACATAAGGAAGAATTTCCCAGTGTTTTGTCGAGGCGCGACGACGTTTATAATTGAGGGAGCTATACGCATTTTGCCAGCAGAGCCGTATACAGAAATAGGGCTCTATTTGCTAGTTTCGAGAACTAGTGTGTGGGTCACACTCACACCACGGAGCTACAATATGTTTATAGCTCCATGATCAAACCTGATCGAGCTGTACAAAGCGCAGTATCATCATGGAGTTAGTGAACCTCGGGAAATACGTCCATGATATCACATTTGTTGAAAAGAAATAAAGTAACACATTTGATTTCGCATAATTGAAAAGACCGACAAAAGATTAAGCAATACTTGTACTCCTATTTTGTTAAAGAAAAATCACCCAGGATAGAGCCAAGGCACGTAAAACCAAAGATCTTAATCCTGATTATTAATCCAGTCCCTTTACATTGCTTGTAACCATGTTATTAATCCAGTCCCTTTACATTGCTTGTAACCATGTATAGTCAGTCAGTATTGTTTTATTTACACAATTCTGTGCGAAACTGTAACGTTGTAAAAGTTTCTTCCGCATCATTAACGTACGCGGAATGATTATTACGTCATTGCGAGATGTGACGGCACACTAAATATCTCTATTTATTTATCAACAACATTTCCGCTTAATCCCTCTCACTATGATATCAGTCACCAAAATATATCCTTATTACATGATATTTGGCAAGCTGTCAAGTAATAACTGAGAATGCTCTGATTGGTCGCATCCATTGCACACCTTCTATATGCCTTCGAACTGGAATTGTTCGTCTCCAATTCAAATTTTCTAACAATTATAAAGTTTCCTGTTTACAGTCGACGTAAACAGAACATTTCTGTTTACTTGAATTTTATTTTACATTTGGGCCTGATTCGATCGATCGGAGAGTACTCTTCGACGGGAGTCTTCCCTGTCATAACTGATTGATGATTGATGTATAGACAGACATGTATACACTCAAGCGTTATCTCCATCCCCTGTCAACACAAAAATAGGGTTTTGGGAATGTATTATTGTAAATTTTGCGTAACTTAGCAGTAAATGGTAGTTGTTTTTATATTTGAAATATTTTTTTAGGTGAATTATTTAAAAAAAAAAAGCGAATTAAGCTACAAAGTACGATAAATATTACTAATGATAGTTCAATTTAACAGATATTTCACACCTGTATCTAATAGATAACCTTTTATATAATAGACGAGTCCTAGTAGTACCACTTTCGCTGATTAATTATTCATTACATGGCGTATACTTTTAGCACCGCCCAAACGTACAATGCACAGCCAATAGATGCTGTTTTATGTACAAGGCAATTTGACCAATGCAATTAACGGTATACAGATTCATTCATACAACTGTTAAGCGGCATAACTAATTTTAACGTAAGACAGTTACACTACAGCTAGCATTGTCCAAACCTATATAGTAAACAATCTTCACGCATCGGTATTATTCTAACAAGTAACAAGAATTGTTATTATCTGATTCTTACAACAAGCCAGCTGCCGAAATTCGGAGTCAAGAATAATTTCGGGTAAGCCATTGAAGATTCTTTCCAGTATTTTAGGAGAATAAATACAGAATTTCGAAGACTTGTGTTCTGTGGTGGAAAATTGTAAGTAAACATTGGAGTTCGGAGGAAAACAAAGTGTCTTATCTTCGAACATGTGGCATAACTCAGCCTCCGTTTTCAATTTCATGCTAGGAATAGCCTACTAAATAAACTAATATTTAATACATTAGGTCTATCAGTATCATACTTCATAGAGAAAGTATTGGCTAGAGGACTAGCCATTGCCTTTTAGATCTAAACAATGTAATTGTAAGAGCGGTTCTAGGCTCAGCATAATATTTTTTGAGTCGACATATATTCTGTGTAGCCAATGTGTTACTGTTATCAGGAATTTTGATCGTGCATGTTATTGTTAGGCAACTGATACTGAAAGTGAAACTCTTAATTTGTTAAGGGAATATGTACTGTAAGTGTATGATGTAAGATGCTTCTGCAGTAGGTTAGGAGCAGGACTGATGGATATTTAACCAACATAGTACCTATGACACTGTAAGTGTAATTGCCCAACATAATATGTGAGAGAAAATGAAACACCTCCAAATGGTGATGGTTGAGTAAGTGATGAAACACTCATACATGGGTTACTGTTCTTTCACTACTATTGGTCTGTATTTGAAACTGCAAACTTGTGCATTTTGCCAACAAAACTAAGTTTAATAGCAGCATGCATGTCAACACACTGTGAACATGGAACTAGGTCACCAGGAAATGATTTAAACACCCTTTCGCATGTACTTTCTTAAACTGTCAAGGAAAATTCTTTAATTTGACCTGGAAGCTGCTATCCTTGACAGTGCTGCTTGTGTTATTGTAAGCCATCTTTTGATAGATTTTGCTCATTCACAAAATCTGGAAGGAAGTTCTGGAAACATCTGGCTATGTTTATGTTTATATATTCATTTGTAAGTAGCTAGGTAGGCATAGAGTATGGAATTTTGCCACCAGATTCACTAAGCTACTAGTGGAAGTACAGTAATTGAAACACCAGGGTCAAGGCTTTTAGCCAACCAGCATTTGGGTCAAGGAAGTGCTCCCCCCTCCCCTTATGCCACTCCTCTTTGCTTACCTACCACACGTACTGGATCAATTCAATCATAATCATACAAAACAGTAGATGTTCAACTACTGTATCAATATCTTTTCATTTTAAAATACTAAATGAAATTGCATAAAATGTCATTTTCAGGTTTGATTATCTTCATTTTGTTTCAATAAAGTTTACAGTAACATTTTTGCCTTGATCACTGTTGTATTTTCATGTTTGGTCACCATTTAAATGTTTAGCAAAACACTCATTGAGTTCATAGAAATTTTAGCGACAAGAGTCAAGGGCACAAGGAAAAGAAAGGTACTACATTAGGTACTGAAATTGAATTTCTCACCATTTTGGTTTAACATCTATGTTTATCTTAAACTAACAAAATATTCATTTGACTGCATAAATTATAAAATGCACATTATGATATCATCTTGCTCCTATCCCTTCTTGTGTACAAGCGAGACATAATAGTTGTATTTTCCGTTTACAGCATAACAATCTGTGGGTATCATGATATAATACGGTACTAGAGTAGATTGATAATTGTATCTGAACACATTATTTTGTTACTTTTAAGTTAGTCCACAGTGTACTACTGCAGGCAGTAAATTAAGATGAGATTATAGGTAAACTGTTCAAAGGTTTGTGATTTCAAAATAGAAAAGGACATGTATACTAAATGTCTTGAACTCAAATTTTAGGAGCAGCTACATAACAGAACTTTGTAAAGCACACAGATAATTTGCAAAGTTAGGGCTCAATTGAACTGTATAAAAATTATGTACACGTACATAAATATTGATTGGGTAGGAAGGCAACTCCACACAAAAGGCAGATCACTTCGAAAGTCCCAAACCTGTTGTAATTCATTTTCTAATTTAACTCAACTTTATAACATAAGTACTTCCCACAATACTAAGTGCTTCTTTGCCCCTGGTGGGGTTTCATCAACAGAAGCATGTCATACTGGACAATTCGAATAATGTGAGCCTAAAACTTGCCAGATTTGTAAGACCTGAGGTCTGTATTTAAATCACCTTTTTTCAAAGGTTGGGATTCTGATGTGTGGTTACACCTACAATGCAACCCATTTTATGTACAGTTTCTTTTGCAATAGATCCTGTAGTTCCCTTTACACAGGAAATGCACAGTACTACAGTAGCTTTGACTTTCTAGAAGGTTTTACCTGTTTAACTTCAATTTTGCCACATTTTAAAGGTTGTAGGTATAGCTCTCCACCCCCCCCCCCCCACAAGTGTCTCTGTTCAAATTGGCCCACATTGATTCATTTAGCTTGTCAAAAACTATGACATATGTACTGTAAATTTCTCAATCTTTGGTTATAATTGTGTGTTCAAAATTTAAAGTGACATTCTAACATTTAGCAAGTTAAGTTTGAAGGCAGACTTTGTGTCCTTGAAACCCCAAACTTACAAGCGATATGTACTATACAACTGTTATACTGTACATGTGTCATTTTACTTAATCATTCTACTCTAAACTTTGATACTCACATTGAAAACATTTGGTAATTGAGGGAAAGTTTGAAGAAAAACAAACATGACAAGATGACATACAGCTTCACAATAACCGAGGATACTCTCTCATTCTGTGTCAAAATCACCTTGGATTTAATAAGTACTGTAATTTAAGTAGAGTATTGTAATTTCCATCTAACGGATATCCGCCATACGGGCTACTGTAGGATTCAACCCAGCAAAAAGTACAAGCTGTCATATGGAAGGAGTTAAACCATCTGAACTATATCTGTACACGCCTGAAAGTGACTTTCACTTACGGCGTAGGCATAATGATCATCCTTAAACTTGAATGAAGTCATTTACTCACACACATTTAGGAGTCATATCCTGACCAGAATGGTGGTTGTCTGTTTTGTTTGCTATCACTATGCGAGAGGAGGACGACTTGTTAAAACATGATAATATATTCATAATATTCTGTTTTTACTTTCAGGTACAGTAATATTGTTTACAGATATAATTTAGCCAATTAAGCCAAACATCCTTGCACAACTTCTGCAACTTTCGTAACTGCTAATTGGGCAAATTATTCTACTTTGTTGTTACTTAATTAAGTCTTCTGCTAGATGATGAGATTTATAAAAAGTTATAGCCTATATGAATGTGGGGTATTATTTTTTTTTAATTTCATAAATCAGCTTTTTATTATAATAATGTTTCCAAACGTACTCAGTATTACTGCAAACAAGATTGGATATAAACTGAGACATCCTTCTACATATTTCAATATACGAAAAAAGATTATGCGAACATATTTTTTGACATTTAATTCATTAGTTGATAGTAAACTTATAACCAATGACTCTCTAATACACGTACTGTAATTCAGCACTCCGGCCTAAACAACTACGTCATTTGCATAATTTTCAGTTACGCGTGTGTTTGTGCTTCTGAATCACAGCGCAGCATAAATAGACCTCCTACTGTCGCCAGTGTGGCGAGGGAGCCCAGCTCCCATTGGGTTTGGCCACTGTTGTCAAGTTACACTTCTGCAGTAATTAGGAAAAACTAATTAAGATTTGTTTTCCTGCTAATTTGCATTCATAATGCACTGGTGCACTCCCAGTTAGTGTGAGAACAGCATTTAGTACTATGTACAGTATATATGTTTTGAATATCTCTTGCTATGAAATCTAATCCTACAGCTGGATATAGGGATCACAGGGTTTTTGTTAGGAAATGTAGTAGGTGGGTCAAGTTGAAAAGTAGGCGGGACTGTCTGTACGCGGACATGGGGGAGGGGTCTAAGGGGGACCTGGTTGTAGGTATTTATTCCTCTCGATTTTTTTCTTCTTTTTTTTTTTTTTTATTTTTTTTATTTTTTTTTTTTTACTGAGCGTCGCAAAGTAGCCGGGTCATGTACGTGCAGTAGGCGGGTCATTTGACCCGGGTCCCGGCTACTAACGAAAACCCTGGATCAACAAGAACCAACTCAAAGAATTTCAATTAAGTGTTGTTTTGTTGGTGGTCATTAATTATTTATTAATTAGCTAAAAGTTTGGATTTGAGTCTAGGTAACGATGATATTCATCCCAGATTTACCATACATATACTGTATGACACATACGGTAGGAGTCGGGTACGGAGCTGACAGTGTGTTGTTTTGAATGAGTCATGCAACTTCCTGCCCATCACAAGATAAATTTCAAGTTATTTTGCTTAGATCATGAATGGCTTTTTTTTTTTATCTACAGTGAATACATGTGTGAGATGTATTTAAGGCATTACTACAGTACTATGTAGCTATCGTACAGGGTATTAGCAAGATTTGATACAGATATATATCAAGCTAAAGGAATTTTTGTAGCTCTAGTGAACTATTGGTAAATCTGCCGTTTGAACATTTGAAGAAAATAAAATGGGACCTTCCTTATAGTATGTAGTAGATGTGTGGGACACAAATTAAACTAAATATATCTAGATCAAGACCAAACTTGGTGACCAACGATGCAACTTGAAAGACCAATCTTGTAATGCTACTACCGCAGAGTGAGTTTACTCAAGTGGACATTTTATTTAATTGTCTATACTTCATCCTCTTCAACATTTAAAAATAATTTGGCAGGTCAGAATTCATCAGAAAATTCCTTTTGAAAGCTTTAAACAGACCTCTGTTGAAATATGAGGGTATGGTAACCAAGTTATATTTCAACTTGACCTCTACAGTGGTTGTGCTGACGAGGGTTTTTTTCCCAATTTATGCGGGATATTAAAATCATATATATAGTAATTGTACACATGTGTTGAATTATTCGTCCATGGAAAAGATACATTTCAAATACAAACACCATCCTTGTATCAAGTGTACATTTAAATAGCAAAAATATTTTCAAAGTCAATTTAAGAAAACACATAAAGTTGTCGACATTTCCTCTGGTACACCTCAAAATGACCTTATTACTTTATTGTCCAAACCCTGACTTAATCCTTTCTAATCTTATAACTTTAATCTCTCCTGTGATTTTAATCTGCCCCAACTGTCTCTCATCAAACAAATTCTCTGAGCTGTGGACTTTGAGTAGTGGCCA
Source organism: Apostichopus californicus (assembly GCA_020650975.1). Classification (NCBI taxonomy): domain Eukaryota; kingdom Metazoa; phylum Echinodermata; class Holothuroidea; order Aspidochirotida; family Stichopodidae; genus Apostichopus; species Apostichopus californicus. Next base: position 7,202 of record JAIPMN010023093.1, read on the forward strand.
TGATCGTACATGCTAGGAGTTTGGTTTTGGAGTTTGGTGTTTACGTGTTTTTTAGGGTTGGCAATCCCTGAAAACTGTACATAATGTTACATAACTATGTCAAACTCCTACATGCATGGATGCAATGCTGAAAGTACCAGTTTTAATTCATGTAGATTTTCCTGCTGGTGGGATGATGCGGTGATAGCTTTCATAGATTACTTTGTCAAATTTGATCAACGAAATCCTTGCCCTAGCCTTGGAATTATTTCAGCCCGTGAAGTACCGAAGGTATTAAAGCAAGGCTTCCGTTCTAAGATATAAAAAACACAGCTGTATTGCTATTTAGTGTTTAGGGTCCTGGTGGGTTAAAATATGTATATTAACTTTTTTTATATTTTGGGATTATCAACAAACCTTGAAAAAAAAGTGTTCAAAATTGTGGTCACCCTGAACATGTTCAGTTTTATGTTGTGGCTAAAGATCAATTAAATCCTTGCCCTAGCCTTGGAATCATATCAGCTCGAAGTACCGAAAAGATTAAAGCAAGGCTTCCGTTCTAAGATATAAAAAACGCTCTGTATTGCTATTTAGTGTTCAGGTTGCTGGTACAGTAGGTTGAAATATGTATATTAACTTTTTTATATATTGGGATTATCAACAAAATTTGAAAAAGTGTTGAAAATTGTGGTCACACTGAACATGTACATTTTTATGTTGTGGCTAAAGACATTCCATTAGTTTAAATACTATAGTTTGTTTCAGTGTACATGATATAAACCACATTGGGCTGAGTTTACCTGAAGGATCATGGCCTAAAGTTAGCATCCGATGGTGTCTATAAATGTATACGTAAAAACTTCAAATATGACTGAAACTTCTATACCACACAAAGTGTTAAATTATATTTTGAACAAAAGTGATATTTAAAAAACAAAAAGCTGATGATAGGTTTTAAGTATATACAAATTGTTATAACTGTAAAACAATTTATTCGTACCAGTGAATTCAGGAATATAAGTCTTTTGCCATGGCAACTAGCCCTTAATTAGTCATACTTAGGCAGTACCTGCATTTTAGATGATTTCACCCTGTATTAACTAACAGAACATGAGAAGGGATTTCAAGAGAGATTTCGTTTTAAAGGTCTACAGACATCTATGCACAACATTGTCCTAATCATTAGTAATGGCATTAGAAATCATGAAAATTGCTACAACTCTCATCAAAATCTATCAAAGATTGACCATTTTACAAGTCTTTTCTTTAAAATTCTAGTTCTATTTATGAATAAACATTAGCTAATTATGCGCATTGATGATGTAAAGGGAATGCCTGCCTAATTGTCTGTTATGTTATTCCTTTGCTTTTACAACCTTCGTTTCAAGGACACTCAACACAGTTTTGTGGCCTAAGGAGATTTTTGGAAATATTTTATTGTCTTAACTTTAAGAAAATGACCATTTCAAATTATTCAAATGATATACGTGGGCTTGTAGTATTAAGGGGTTCAGTTAAGGCCTAATGTGAGAAATATTGATGAGCGCAACACTCCACATCATAGTTTGCTCATATTTCATGAGTTTTCCAGATTTATCAAAACTTCAAATGTGTATATCTTGGAAACGAAAAGAGCTTAAAAGATTGAAAAATTTCAACAGATTTTGAATGAGATTATAAGACACAAAAAATTAACTGAATATGAGGCAATATATCGGCTATATTTCCGTTGTACTTTAACTTGGCAAAAAAAGAAGAAGAAGAAAGTGTAAAACTGTGTGTGTAAACAAAATACATTGCACATCAGTAATGGAAACCACAACTACAGTACATATGGGAGTTCATGAAATGGTTTCCAAAATTATGCTGAGCATTGTTCTTTTGATTTAGACAGTCAGTCTGAATTCTACGTATTATTGTAATCAATACTTTAAGTACTATGCACATGATACAGAGAAGCAGGTGCTGTGACGTAGTTTAAAATCCTTCCAAGAATGATTGGAATACCATTGGGAGACTAAGAATAGACACCTCATGAATATTAAGTAGATATTATGCATGCATATTCAGACAGCGGCAGGGACTTTACCCATACACTCCAGACAGATTTAATGCCCTAGACTTGCAGTGTTGATGTATATATTCACTGTATGTACCTTCAAGAGATGTGATTCTGTTAACGTGTTTCTCATCTAATGAAGAAAGCTGTGGAATATATACTGTATGTGCTGCATATGTGGGTGATGTATGGGTGATATTTAAGAGAAAACCGATCGTTTGTGCGACTGGCACGGTTTCATGGGACTGATTATTAAAAATGAATAGAGTACAGGTTGGTTAAGAAGCAAGTCGATAATTTAGAGCCGAGAGTATATACACAGTAGAGGGAAACAGGGAGCAGGAGCTTGCAGACGACATTGAGATGATGAATCTGAAAGCTAGATATTGACTGTTCCCTGTACATGTACGTAAGTAGTTGAAAATTAGGACACCGGAAATTCCAGAATGGACAATTAATATCAAATTTTTAAAAACAGATTAGATAGAATAATGTTTTCTATTTCTGGATGTTTCCTGTACATAGATGTGTGTACAGTTTACTGTGCAGTTAATGTTGAATGCCCTCATATGGCTTTACTGTAGAACTAAATGTGTCAATGTAAAGAATATGGATGGTTCAAAGATATCTATCCAAGTATGTGTTTGTTTAGGCCAATAGATTGGAAGGGGGAGGGGGAGGGGGGTTGGAGGAAATGTTGACATTCAGTAATGTATAAATTGTTCATGTGACAAATGTGCAGATAAATTTGCATATTATTCAAAGGCTGTTTGCTGCTGAAGAAACATACAGTACTGTTCATGTGGTAATGGAAGGCACAGAGATGTACACCAGAACAAACTCAACAAAGTTAGGTTCTTTACTTTTTCTACAGGATTGATTTCGAAAGTTACCGCAATTAACCTGTGACCGTCCATGGCTGACTCGGCAGTCAAAGTGCCCAATGGCGAGAAGCCATACGACCCAGAAGACACTGTGGACCTTTCAACTCTTACAGTCGATATTTCCTTACCGGTTGATGCAGTCCACTCTCCACAAAAGGGGTAGGTATACCACATTAAATTGTTTGTGATCAATGTAACACAAACTGTGCACCATGATGGGGAAAAAAAAGAAGTTACTCTCAAAAGAGTACTGGTAAGGGTGCATGCTTGCCAGAAACACCAGTTTGTAACAGTCTGTGCATACCAGTACTAGGTACTTAAGACATGTCCAGTACTGTACAGTGGAGACAGACAAATTTAATTGGCTGTAAGTATTTATTTCAAGGGGCTTTGAGTTCTTTGGAGTTCATGAGCAAATTGAAGGGTGGATACAAACTGACAACAATTTAAGAGCCATTATCTTGAAAAGGATGAAATGTTGGTCTGTTCTTCTACATCAGTGTCAACAATTGTTGTGTTCTATACAGGCTGCAACAGTTACAATAAATGAAAAAGTAAATGACTTTATGAGCAAACTCAAAACAAGTAAAATAGCCACAATTATTGCACATTACTATAGGAAAGATGACAGATCTATACCAGAGTTATTAAAGACTATATTCAAATTTGTTAAAATATGTTAATATTAATTGCCAAATTTGCAGAACAGTAGTTAATAACCATTTTAATAGTTTACCAGTGACCTCGGATACAGGTTTGAGTTTGTGGCAGGGAGGGAGCGGGCCCTAGGTCCCTCCCCCCCTGCATGGTGTTGCAAGGAATAATTTAGCGCTCAAACTTTGTGTAGCAGTTTTTCATTATCTGAACATTGTCTCTTATAAAATACTATAGTTCCTGTGTACAAAACTGTTATGTATACATCTTTGCACTTTTGTGTAGCAATAGGTCCATTTTGCATAACATTATGCGATACGATACTGGATAAATAATTCCCTGTGTTGGGAGCCCTGTGTATAGTCGAGATTCTAATCAATATTTATCATGTGTTTTGCTTTCAGAGATGGACTGAGTGCATCAGTCAGCTCGTCAGGTACCCCGTCTCCTGGTACTCCAGTCATCACAGTACATGACAGCTATCCCCAGACCAATGGTATCAACCATCAGATACCCACACTTAGTGTCAAACAAAGCCAAGAGAGTGGTGAGTTGCTTAATACTATTTGTGATTGAAACTTGACAGTTTATATACAGTATGTTCCAGATAGTTTGAACATTGACAAACTCACATGTTATCCATCTTGTTAATATTCTGTAATTATCTCTTGAATATGCTACTCTAGGTGAATACAATACTTAGTACCATCACGTAACCACCATAAAATCATATGTAGCATATTATGTAATGCACTGTATATACACAGCACAGAAGCTGTTTACTAGTAACTTATAATCGAGACAATATTCGATGTAAGTCGTCACAAAGTGAAAAACAGATAACGGTCATATAAAAATGATCAGCCAAGTTATCGTCCTCGAGAACTTGAAAGTGTCCTTCTTGAGATATCGGATCATCAGAGTAGACTGAGTAGGGGGAGCCCTAGGGGTGAAAGGTTTGTCGGGAAAGCATTTGACGTCAAGGGAAATTGCCAAATTAACATCCCTATACAGGGGAGTATTACACATTCCAGAGCACTGCTGGTATTAACTCTCTTGAAGTATGCAGTACTATGCATGACCTACACTTGTCTTTCAGTTATTAATAGCAGTCATTGAAAATATGAACGAGGGGTCTCGCGGAGCAATTAACCCATTTTTCACAACGATGATGGCGTAATTATACATCACCCGAGCGTACAGTATGTGCTGTCGCTATGGCTAGACTTTGTAAATAGTAGAACTAAAATCACATTATGCCAGATCAAAAAAATTTTATTGAAAAGGTTTTTTTTTTTGTGTGTGTATAGATCTTGTATTTGATATCCACATGTGCAGTCAAGATACTGAGCACATACACGGTACAACAGTATTTTGGTGATATAGATATTCTAGTTAGTACTCAAACTTAGTAACAGACCATTTGTTAACTAGAAAGTTGGTTATCTTCAAATTATATGACCTTACATCTGAAAACAAATGTGTAGTCTCTAACCTGGCAAAATACACTGGTTATGAAGAAAAGGGGCATGAGGGGAGAGGGGGGGGGGGTATAGAGGTCTTAATTTCTCCAGCTGTAAATCTGTTATTTTGTTGAAGTAAAATACCATATGAAAACTTTTTTCCGATGCTTTCATCTTTTGAGAGAGTTAAAAAGGAAACTGCAGCTTCATGACGTACAGTATCATGAAGTATAGTGGAGATACTTGTAGGCTTATAGTATACTTGTACCTGTGGGTGAAACTCTATTGAAATGAATAGAAACCAAAGAGGAAATTCCATGTTGTATGTACACACATAATAATAATAATATCCTGTAGTCGGTTTGGAGGTAACTGTGTTTGTTTCATATTTTATTTTAGATTTTGTGATGTAAATGGATGTTAGTGTTTAAAACAGTTCTGTATTTCTGAGAGCATTGCATATATACTGAAGATCTTGTTTACTCTGTATCACCGGCATAGGTTTTTAGCTTTCGTGACTCAAAGACATTTGCCTCTCAATTTCCTTGTTAGTCGATTTCCTTCCTTTATAAATAATCTAAGTTGCTATTTTTAGAACTCTCTTTTCATTTGTAGTACAGTACTAAGTATCTTTTATGGCAGTCCATAAAGTTATAAAATATGTGTGTCACTATAAATAAGTTATAAAATTTGCTATAAGTTATAAAATATGTGTGTCACTATAAATAAGTTATAAAATTTGCTATAAGTTATAAAATATGTGTTCACAACATGTGTCACGTGACTCCTATGGTCTCCATCTTCACAGTTCCTGGGCAGTAGCTAGATTATGATTCACTTTTTCTTTATTTAGTAAGTATAAATAAGGGGTTAATCAACGGTCTAGCGTGCGTTACTCAAAGGATTAATGCACGATCGGGGGATGCACGGCATCCAGCGATAGCATTAACACCGGAGTGCATTAATCATGTGAGTAACGCATGCTAGACCGTTGATATACCCCGTTCATTCATACACTACCATTTGTGTGGGGGAAAAATCATAAAACAAAACATTTTTGGTTACATATAACCAAAGATTTATTAAAGTGATGCCCCGTAATTTTACCGTGCGTTACTCACAGGATTAACCACGGTCAGCTGACCTGAATAGACCAATAGGATTTAGGAATCTTTACTAAGTATGAATGAATATGAGATTAACTGTGACCTGTCATATTTGCAGAAATGAAACAACGTTGCATATATGTAAAAGTAGGGTGTCCTTTCTAGTTACTAAAGAGTGTTCAACAACATTAACACTTGACAGAAATTTTTTTTGCCAGGACAGATTTGTCCTTTTATTTTCCATAGATATCTTGAGGTGAGAGAATATTGAGAACATGTATGTACTTTACTTTAAATAGAAATAATTTAGCACACTAAGGCCTAAAACAACAGAGGAAATGATGACAGTAAATACTTAGTATTAGCAAATTATTTATTTTCTTGGAACATGGCAGCTCATGCAAATTTATGTGAGATTTCAAAACTGAAGTGGTTTTGGGAAAATAAACATTAAAAGTGAATTCAAGTTCTTACATTATTTATGGGGACAGTGTAGAAAATATTATGCAAACAAGTGAAGATCACGATGATTGTTTGCAATTAATTGTGAGGGCTTTGTTCTGTATGTTCGTATATTATTTCCGTGCCAGTTTTTGCGGAAACGACAAGGTCAAGTAAATCAGGGATCTCGGATCACTCGATCCCCAAATCACCCTAATTCTGGGATCAGGATCCTCCCCGAAAGGGTGATCATTATTGTGGGGTCTGATCCTGGTGTCTACACTATGATCGTGACCGCCTTTGCGTTCTCAAATGTGATCAAGGCTATTAATTCTCAAACAATTGTTATTATGACATATATGGGTCTTTTAAATAGTCTACATGGTCTTATTATCACCGATAAAAGCAGTGATTATGTAAATGAATTATGTGAATATGCAGTGAATTTCAACATCAGAAATATCACGGAATGATGGAAGGTATACAGACTGGAAAACCTACCAAATGTCCATCAATGCTGTGGTACCTGATTATTGCATGGCTATTTGCATGGTAACCTTGCCTTTTAAGTTCACATGCTATACAGGAAGACTATTAAAACATGATTGATGTGCACAGTAACTGTATGTAGGTCGCCTACATAAGTTGTAAGAAAGAAGCTCCAGATTGCTGTTGCAAAACATGCTGAGCCTGCTCCATTTGAAGCGTTTTGTAATGCAAGAAAGATTTATTATTTATGCAGCCATGTTGCGCAAGCATTAAAGTAGGAAAGTCAAACAAAGTACTTCCTTAAAGAGATATATCTTTATCATTTGGCCGTACAGTGTTAATAATTCACTGGCAATAGAGGTAATGATGTATGTATGTTTCTTGGCTGCTAGCCATGATGGATGTTTAAAATCAATAGATTGTTCATTATGTACAGTAGCCTCCTGACTTACCACCATGTGCTGATCATTCAGAATGGATTTTATACAGTTTAGGATGCGCGGTTCACGTAGGAGTAAAAGTTGCCATTATGATCATTCTCGTAAAGTAACCTGTAGATTAAACTATATACAGTAAGTTTGCATGGCCTGTCAAGTATAGTGAAAGTTACTTTTTGAAATTCTAAATTTTAAGGTTTAATCATATAATTAATTAGAGCCTTAAAGGAGCTTTCCAAAGATTTAGGATACATGTTTACTAAAGCTGACTATTTTGGAGACCTTATCATGTCCTATAACTACTAGAACCCAAAGGTTTCTTCTGCTTATTTCATGTTTTGCACATGGGAGAACATTCCAAACCTTAATTTGCAGTTGAATTACACTCTTTAAATGATATAATGAAAGGTAAGTTGGATGTTGTAGGTTTATTTTTGTTGTAAGTGTTTCCTACTAGTACGTACTGAATTCAAAGGTGATGATTATTTGGTGTTTACTTTGGAATACAATACTGTCAGTCTTTTAACAACTTATTTTCAAATAATAAACAATACCTTACTAATTTTGAAATGTTATATGTACAGCTAACAGCATCAGATTCTCGTCCCATAGTGTAGTTTTAACTTCAGTACAGTAGGTCACTGCAAATGCGATCAGTTAATTTGGTTCAAAAATTTAAAAAAAGTACTGGAAAATAATGTCAAAAATTTCTCAAAGTACTTTAAGATAAATTTGCAGTTGGTATTAGAACACTCCTTTCTTTAATTGCTTACACTTGTTGACTCACATGTCTCCCCATACCCATAGCACCCTCCCTCTGCCAAATGTCAAAGGTGATGTGAATTATCCTTTAAGCACTGTTTCCCTGCCCCTTGCTTCCTGATCTCTTCAAGTCAGCTGGCCTCCTCATTCTAACACTCAATTGGCTCAATGATTGTTATGTTGTGCCTTGCTGTTAACCCAAACCCTGGCCAGGAAATTCATCAATGTCAATTTCATCTATTTTGTACCACAGAGTATGTGTGATCTTTCTAGTGGTTTAATGAATGATAGTTTTTATTAATATCTGAGGGACATCTGAAAAATGGGAATAAAATTATTTATGATACTTCCGGTTTAACTATTACTACTTGTCAACTCCTACTCTGCTGATAATTTTCTAAGAAAGTTGTGACTTACCATGACTCAAGTAAATGTACTGTACTCATATGCTCAGAAAAACTACTGACTAGCTGCTGTATATTGTGTTTTTACTGTATCTGTTACTCGTGCTGCAATCGCAATAAATTGGCGACGAGGTCAGTAATAATGGTACTACTAATAGAAAAGTGTAAAGTCAAGTAGGTAATGCGCATGTAGATTCAGAAAAATTAACATCCTCATTGCCATTTCATTGTGTTTGTAGCACAAGTATATAATCGAGGCAGTATAAACACAGTATATTTAACTATTGTTTTATCCATTTTCAGGTAAATAATTAAAGAACTTTCTGACTCCAAAACTTGTTTACTCTGTGCTGTTAATCTGAAACAAACTGGCAGAAGTATACCATGTTTGTGTGCATGAACTATCAATAGCTACATAGACATTTAGATGTATGTGTTTTACCCCCCAGCCTCATTTGAAGACTGATTTGTCAAATTAATCCTCTCAATAGTTGTTTAACCTCACCGTTAAGCCACCTTAAGATTTGTCACAGAATCACTCATACATGTATTGTGTGTGTATCTTTCGTCAAGGTTTATACAACAGGTTTTAACTAAAAAAACTAGGTTAGAAACCGTTAGAATTAAACTCCCATATCTAAAGTATTTTACCTCCCACATCTACAGTATTTTACTAAGATCTAGGCACTTGTTCACATTAGTGTTGGGTACAATAGGTCACAGTAATTAAAGGCTATTGAACAATGTGAACAACACACTCACACACAGTGAGAGGGCATGGTGTGATTCCCAGATCAGATTCTGCAGCATTGTGGTCTGATCATGATGTCATGATGAGGTGATATCTGCTGAGCTCTTGATATGAGGATTGGGGAAGAGAAGACATCTTCCGTAACTATTGTTGTATAGTTAAAGGTATATATACTGTATGGGTACTTGTTGAGCTACAGTGTCAGTATATATACTGAATCTGTTGAAATTCCTTGGACATGGGTACAAAGGAAATTACATCAATGAGTGCTTCTCGGTTTGCCTGAAATCAGCAAATCATGGCTCTACGGAAATAAATTGGAGTATATTCAGATACTTTTAGTTTTCGGTACGAGACTGTTGCAAGGTTTCTAGGCTACACCAGTCGGCTACAATTTCCCAGTGAATGTCACATTCATGATTAATATAAGACAACTTCCCATGAGAACCTGTTTTGTGGTTTTTCCATTGATAAATGTCCCATGTTTTTGCACCGATCGCTTCCCATTGTATAATACAGTTCTTAGCTTGTGGGAAGTGAGGAAATTGTACTACTTTAGAGTACGTACTACTGTAATACAACCCTACAGTACTGGAAGTACTTCAATGTATTGACCTTTCAAGTACTGTAGCCTACCCATAAAATTTCCTCTTTGCACTCTTTAAAAGCTTACAGAGAAACCAGGAGAACAGTGCCGACAAAATGGTGGTATCGAACGAAGGACAATGGTTGTTGTGGTGTCCAACTTTGTCTCTTCTTTATACAGAAGTTGTAATCTGCTGTGGTCATATACCCATATATGGTCATCGCATGAAACTATATATAGTTGTAGTTAATTCCATAATCACTTTTATATAGATACTCTGCAGCACAATTTCTTTAGCAAATTTGCAGCTTAAAATATTTGGCCTGCACTTGTTTACTTAGAAAAGACCATAACTCTCATTTTATAGGACCTATGCTTAAAAACAGCCTGCGCAACCTTACTCAAGTATGAGAATTTAGTTTGCTGACCATAAAGGTACAGTAGGCTTACGAAGCATAATTTACAGTACGAACCCAATTTTGTAAAAAAAAGAATGAAACTACTATTGGGATGAATGGCATATAAGAGGAGGGTCATATCAAGGAACAGATGATTAACTTTCATAACTCTCTCATATAACCTGTCTCCAGTCTACATCTGCTCACAAATCTACCAGGCCTACATATCAGGGAAGGGATGGTATGAAGGGAGGGGAGCTTTTAAAGAAGAAGGATCCATGCTGCTACAGTATATACTGTGCATAGTACTACAATAATAGGATTGTTACTGTAGCTCAGTGGTTAAGGCCGGTGCCTTTCAATCATAAGGTCCCCAGTTTGAGTCACTCCAAGATTAATGTATGTCGTCTAGTTACAGAGTTGTTGACAATTTGAAATTCATAATCATGGACGTTAAATATGAATCTAAGAGACTGACTTCGGTCAGCTTGCGGCTTTGATAAGCCAATGAGGCTTCTTCGCGAGTTCCTGCTTGCAGGAGGATATAACTACATAGAAATACATACATACAAAATAAATAAAATGGGGGGGTGGAGGTGAGGTGGGGTTGGGGGTGTGGTTTGAAAAAAAGGGGCGTGTAAACTCCATGCCATGGATCCGCGTCAGGCTGCTGTACGTTTTTGTTTATAAGATACGACTCACCTGGTACCTTATCCAATTCGTTGGGCCATTTGTGTCCCCCACTGAGTACCTCTACCTCAAGACTGGAGGCTCCATTCTGAGCGATCTGACCTCCTACGTCACGAATAACCATAACCCGGTCGGCAACGAGTGGAGAGGAACTAAACGTCGTACATGTGACGTCATAGCGACCTGTTCCGGGATGAACCTGAACTGAGGTAAAGGCAGGATTAGGGATTGCAACATATCCAAGCTCTCGAATCGTCCATGAATGGGTTACCACGAACAAACCGCAAAATAAGGGAAAGAATGATAGCCGTGATAACATCATGACTACAATAGACGAACACACGTTAAACTAAACAGACTCTAATATTAAAGTAACAGCGAACCTCCCTAGCCTAACGTACATTAACTGTTGTTATTTATGTCCTACACATTCTTGATGTGTACTAATCAAGTGACATGTACTACATGTGTATAACACGGCGGACAATGATGATCGATACTGAATGGATTGGATTTTGAACTAACTTCATTATTAGTCACCAGTGGCGATAATGTTAACCAGATTTGGCTGATATAACAGTACTGTACGGCTTTTTTAATCGGATTGAAGTTTAAACCCACACGTGGAACCTTGTCCCAACTAAAAAAGTTTGTATTGACTCAATGGGTAATCATTGATTTATTATGCAAGAGGATATTTTCTTCAAGTGGACTCGCGGTAAAACTATAGCCGAAATATTACTTTTATTGAATAATCTTGGAATAAAAAAGGAACCATGGGCGGGATTACGGGGGGGGGGGCAAGAGGGGGC
>JAIPMN010023094.1:0-23869 GCA_020650975.1 Apostichopus californicus
TTATATATATATATATATATATTTATATATATATATATATATTTATATATATAGTCAAAAGATGTTCTTCGTAGTCTTTGAAGAACATACCATTACAAGACAATGAGTATCACATAACAGAAATGTTTGTTATTAATAATAATAATATAGATCTGCTTAAATGAAGTTTAATTTACATCTACAAAGAAATACGGTTATTATGTGTTTCCTGTACTTATGAAACGTGCGACCGTCATTACTATTATACGACATATAATTTCCTTCCCTTAATGTGGTTGCTTATGGCGACATCTTTGCGCAACGGCTTTATTAAATACATTTCAAATTGAATTCCAACAGTTGATTCAATTGTGACCAGTGAAACATCTTTTTCTGCGGAAATGGTTAACACGACAATCACGGGTGAGTGAAACATATCATGTATGTATACTGCATTGATACATAGAAATATAAATATATAAGTATAGAGATATATTTTTATATATTACACAAATACAGTCGAAGTAGATATGCGTGATAAAAACAATGATGAGTGGATACATTGCGACCTTTTATGAACGAAAACTTTCTATGAACGAAAGGCGAAATTGCTATTGTTTGACAAAATATACCTTCATTCAATCTGTGTAGGCCACGAATGGCATAAGAGATGTGTACCGTAGCTCTTAGCTCAACACGTCATGTCTTATCGTCTCCGTTACTTACTGTAGTTGATTTAATGTGCATTTGAAAATTGTATTATGATGCACCTCAGTTTTGGAGGTGAAATGCAATCTAGTAGTATGAAATTTGACATTTACAGCGTGCGTGTGATTTACTTATTTTACTGACGGAAGTCGCTGTTTCGACGTTGACTATGCCGTTAATTGTTATGTTGCTTCTTTATCTTGGTATTTCAGCATGAATGTTTCACAATACTCCTTAAAATAACGTTATTTTCAGCTTCTCCATTTCAGCATAACCACTCGCTATCTGCCTTTGTATGGTCAGGTGTCATACTTATTATTATATGTTGCTGCATTGCTGCTACGGCTTTTGCTAAGAAAGGTAAATATTTTTCATATGGTATGTATCTAGATGCTTTACACATTTCTATTACCTTTCATTTTCTTAAGACTGGAGTAATCTCAAAAACGCGTTCTGTCCCAATGACATACCATCACTTCAGTTAATATATGCAGCATTTTGGATATATCATAGAAGAGTACCATTTTTGCAAAAACAATGAAGACATAACCATGTAAAAATCATATCGAAATATGACTAGTTACGTTTTGTTCGTTTACTTGTTTTCAAGGATATTTACACCTGTGTAAATTTCATTTACGTAAAGCTAATTTGTCAGTAGCAGGCGCTTAACGGTTCGGTTTCTCAATTGTTGTTCACAACAACTTTGATCTGTATAATATACAAGTGAATGTTGTGCTGCCGAAGAGTAAACATTGCCCCCGTTTCTAACTATTTAATCTACAAAGGGTCGTTCTAGCCAGTATGTATCTATTCATTCATTTTTGTATAACTCTTCAAACGCAGTCGAACCTCTGGTTGAATTATCACCTCTAAAGTGCATTCATCCATTCCTTTTAGTAATGTCACTGCCAGTTTTTAAGTGCCGTATGTTAGTCCCTATAGTTATAGTCAATACACTTAATCAATTACCAATAGCTTTTAGTAACGTCCAAGTGGGGCAAAGCGAAGTAAATTGGGTGCAGGTTTACTAGTCAAGCGTTTCAACGGTCAACAGTCATTTAAATGTAGGTGCTTCGGGCAGTTTTTGGAGAAATGTCATTATTTTATTTCTACCCAGGTGGGATCTCTAGAAGACATTTCCTGATGACGTAAGTTTGTCAATATTGTTTATCCGTTTCATGTTATTATTTATTTTATGTAAATGTTTGTTTTAGAGCTTGTATATATTTTTATATGAATCTGCATTAATTATTTTGACTACGATCAAAGGATGGTAGTTATTGAGTTCTGTTTCTATACAACATTGTCTTCCATGGATCGGGTGTATAATGTCACTTTCATGCAACACATATCAAATGTTTTAAACAGTATGCAACTGCATTAATTACTTATCAGCCGGCACGAAACTCCAATGACTTCGGTGGAACCAGCTCAGGAAAACCAAACGCCACCGCAACCGGTTGAATCTCAAGAAGGTGTGTTTCTTTCTCTCAAATTATAAATGTTAAGCTGAGATTTAAAACAAGCAATATTTCAATTTATATTAAAAAGTGATTCTATGATTATATTCTGGCATCAAAATTATAAAGCAAATACGAAGATGTCCACAGATGTGTCATGCTGCCTTTCGGGAATGTTAAATTCTTTAGTATTTACTAACCATGTGTTTTACACATTTCAGTTTCAGATCAACATATAGGAACCGGTTGTAAACATCCAGAAACGTCTGAAGAGGCAAAATCCTCGGCATACTTTATTTCGCTTTTACAAGAAGGGGAGATTCAAACATACTGGCTATGCTATGACACTGTTCGTGGTATTAATACAGTGGCTCGAACACTATCAGGTACCTAATCTGTTTTCGATCCTTTAGCAGATAATCGTCATAAAGTCACTTATATCTCACTTAACCAACATTTCACTATGAAATTGTGTGTTGCATAAATATGTTATTCGGAGCCTTTGTTATACAAAATATAATACAAAACTTGACACACTTGTATAATGTTAAAAGTAATTACTAATATTCCATTTAACGCAACTGTACCTCAAGTCAGCTTTGCCACTGTTTCGTGCACGGTTTTCTTATCCTGAACTTATTTTGCAGAGAAAAGCAACATAAAAGATATCGTTTCGTTCCGAATATTGGCAAAAGAACTGAGATGTATCAAGTATCATGACAATGTGGTCAAAATGCTTGAAGCAGATGTTGAAGTTGGTGAGTGCAGATTTTGTTTTATGGCATTGAACATTGTGTCCAATGTGATGCAGATATTGTTGTTTCAGAATAAGATGCATATTAGTAAATCCTCTCACCGCTGAAGAAGGTTACTTTCGGGAATTGTAAAGGTATCCATTGTTAATGGCTTGCAAGTGTACACCATTTTCATATAAAGCATAAATGTTATCATACCTAATACAAATGTATTTTCTACGTATATTAACCGTTCGTTTTCAAGTAACCTAACCACATTCAAATGTATACTAACTTTATAACTACTAGTTCCTCCTTACATGTACTTCGAGTTTGCTGACTGCGGAAATGTAAGGGATTATCTACTGAGAACCTGTAGATACTCAAAATCTAAGGTAAACGAGAACAGGAAATTGATCAATATATCACTGGAAACTGCCGAGGCAATGGATTTTTTGAACGCCAACAATGTAAGTACACCTTCTCGCTAGCTAACATTTTCCGTTCGTATAGACAAATTTTCTGTAAAATGACAAAAAGCAAAGAATAAGCAACAAGCAAATAAAACCATACCTTGACGTCTTATTCTTTGATTTGGAATATACTATATTATATTTTTCTTTTACTTCTTGTTTGAGGTGAGAGGGGAATTTAAAGGGTAGTTTTGGACGTACGGTGTTTGTTTAAAGAATAGGTCATAACTGGTATAATTGAATCAGTTACACTTTTATAAAGTTCATACATGGAGGGAACCACTTAAAATACATAATACATTTTACCTGGATTATAAATATGTTTTTCAATGTTACTCCGCAATGAAATTGAAATATATATATACTTATTCTTTTGGTTTTCTCCTACTTGAAGTTTGCTCATCCGGCATTATCTGCTAGGAAGATTTTATTGAAATCCAATGGACAATGCAAGTTGTACGATTTCTGGTCTTTTGATCTTTCTCACCAGAAGGTAGCCACACTGTTGGAAAAGGTAATAAGTCTTGGTAATATTCCACCGTTGAATATCATTATGTAGGATTCATAAACTAGAGAGAAACATGCTTTGTTGTTTATTCCATTAGGAAACACGTAAATTTACTAAAGACGTACAAATACATGAAACCAGATTGGAAGGTGAATGGTTTGCAAGTCCTATTTGATTTAAGGCTTCAGCAAATCATTACTTAACCAATGGATTTGTAATTTACTACATAGGCCTAACACCTCAATAATTCTCATCAATAAGTATATTTCTGAATCATGATATTACATAGTTTCACTGTTTTATAACTACTTCCAGTCATTCATGTGGCAAATTTATTAAATATGCAACGTACTCAACCAACATGTAAAGTTTGAGTGAGTTCCGTATAATAGTACCACTTTTTTCCAGAAAAGGCAGAAAGAGTCGATATTATTGCGATGCGCTAATGTTTATCATAAGGCAACATATCAGCATGGGCTATGCGATTATTGAAAAATATTTTGATATTAATTATACTAGTCTTCTACGAGGAAACGCCTGTTGTACACGTTTTGAAATCCGAAGGCTTTCTTCAATTTACTTTCATTAATGTAAGTCCCATTGAAACGAAGTGGGGAAGTGCCGGTGAATGAATAAATTTTAGCATTTTCCAAGCATGGGCAACTTCAATGAAGTATTCCACTTAAGAATTTAGGTTCCAAAAGATATATAGTTATTTATTTATTAGTTATTTATCAACGATAATGGTGTAAACCTTTAGAAAGCCTGTCAAGTATACTCATCGGGTTCAACAGGAACATAAGTGTTATTAAATGAAACTAAAAATTCGCTTACATAATTAACATTTGCAGTTATGGGATTTAATTTCCTCCTTTATGCTGTAGCTATTTCGCAGTAGCCAAATAAGATGAAAGTATAAATTTATTAGATCTAAATGCATTTTTTCAACTTCCTGCAAATAACTAACTCCTGTGTAAGTAAAAATCTAATGTGTATTACATATATATTCAATTTTTCTTTGTCTCGCTTTAGTGTGATTTAATGGTTGCATCTTTATTTGTAGGATGCTTAACCTGTAAAGTGAATGTGATGTTTCCGTTACCATTCCGAACAGCCGTTAACTCGAAATTACTAAAATATTTGGAGATATTCTCAATCACTGCACATTATCACATAATCACGTTATCTTAAAATATTCTTAGGTTCACCCTCCAGTTCCTTGGCTTGCACCAGAGACTATCTTTCTGGGTGAATATAATATTAGTTCAGATGTGTGGTCGTACGGTACAGTTCTTTGGGAGCTTTTTGCTCGCGGTAAGATTCACTGCTTTTAAGATATTCTTCTGCGTTTTATACGTTGTGGCAATGTCATCACCTATTACAAACCATGGCTTTGTAGCAAATATTGTACCAATGCCAGATTAGAGACTAAACGGAAAATGAATTGTTGTATAAGAAAAGGAGACAAATATAAGGATGGTCGAAGAAGAACAAGTCTTAAAACTTGTAGAAGAAGCAACTGTTAAAGAAGTAAGGCAAGAGAGTACTAATTTTGTCTTCTGATGTTATACAGGGGAGTATCCTTACGCCCAGCTTAGCCCAAATGAGATTGAAATAGAAGTACGAAAAGGAGTATGCCTACGGCAGCCACCACTTTGCCCAGGGAAGATGTAAGTCTAACATTGATGTAGCGTCTTTGGGAAGGCCAGAGTTGAAAACAACTAAACTCAAGTTGAAAACCAACATGTAACTGACGATGGCATTAAACCATTTTGCAACTTTGAGAATAACGGATATTTCAGTATCTTTCGACTAATGTAATGTCCTTATGGAAGTTGTTATGTAAGTTTTTCATACCCAGCCCCTGTTTGACATAGCTGGTGTGCCTATGAAAGATTTATTTTTCTCACAGATACTGAATTTGTTCATAATATAAAGCACAAATAAAACTTTGTTTTCATCTCCGAACGTTACAAAGTACTAAGAACTTTAACAGAAAAGTAGCCAACACCTGTCTGGAAAGTTTATCCCGGAACCCACATTCATTTCCAGGTACAGCGTCATGCTTAGGTCATGGACGACAATGGCGAAGAAGAGACCAACATTCGGAATCATAATTGAGGCTCTGACGGTGTTACTTCGTGATGAGGTAAAATATTTGATCACCTCATTAATAAATTCTTCTAAAATATCTCGTACTACCTTTCACTTATATTATAACCCAATCTATTTACAAACATAGCTGTCATTCTTTTTCCCTTAGAAAGATGAAGTCTGGACCCCATCTCCCAGCTCAGTAGAGTATTATTCACTTGATGAATCCTCTGTTGCAATTTAGACGTACGTTTGGTAATCAAGATCGTTGACAATATAGAATATTAAGTTTATAACTTCTGAAAACACTAAATAAACGTGAGATACTGTAAACAAAGAGCACGACAAACATCATTATTCTTCACCTTTATATTACAAACTATCATATCTTCTTTACAGCAGGCTCTATCACGTCTAGCTTTGATTTTGAATTTTCACCTGTTTCCTCTTGATATCTCCTGTGTTTAAGAACACCTCAAATCTAATTCTACGCTTTTATGACACACTTTAATTTGAAATTCACCTTCGTTTACTTCTCTCTATTCAGTTTTCCTTGCATCTATATGTAAATGAATTTAAATACATGACGTATACTTGTATTTGTTATTGCTTTATGCTTGCAAATTGCTGGAAACAAATAAAATTCCTGTCGGTGTCCTAAACATTATACAAATTGACACCGTGTAATAATGGCTAAGATCTCCAACATAACATATCATACTAACGTGTTGGAAACTGATTACAGAGTGTTCACATATAATGTTTTAAGAAATTCATTAAGAAACAACTAAAGTAAGGATTACGAAAGTTGGACTATTCATTTTCCGACGGACACTTTAATGATATTGTTCATATGTTATCATTTTAATAGATAACAACACACCTTTAAAATTCATATTCTTCTTTGTATTTTTGTCAAATGTTCAGTTTCGACATAAAACTCCAAAATTCTAGTAATAAAAGCCAGCAAAACTAACAGAAAATCACGGAATAATGAAACACAAGTCCCAATTGCGAGATAAACTTGTGACCTAACAAAATTGAATTCCCAATGTCCCTACTGGCTTGCGCAACAAATTTGCGCAGAAAGTATCTGAGGGAAAAGATGCAAACCATGTCCCCTCCCTCTGCCAACTTATATAATATAACTTCATGAACCCACGTCACACGGCTACATGGATGTTTTTCTAATTGACTCAATGACTTAAGAAGAAACCAAAGCAAGCAATCAATGTTCATTATTTAGTGTACAATCCAATCAATAGTCATAAGCCAAATTGGTCCGTCGACCTCCTCGAAGATAATACACACTATGAGGTTCACAGCACTCAATAATATTAATCCGATGTCTGCCATCTTCAATCAACTGGTTTGCAGAACGACCGGACCATTTGTTTAAGTTGTCGATCCAACGCGTATGTGGACGGCCTGGATTGCGCTTGCAGCCGTAAGGTTAACCATACAGCAGAAGTTAGACCTTCACATCGCACTGCGTGTCTGCACCACTTTGCTTAACGTTCAAGAACATTTCCAGAAGAGAACAAGCAACGTCCCGCAATCTTTGTGTTCAAGTCATTATTTGACACGTAATCGTTCCAAGTTAAGCTCAGCAAACGACGCCATATTTCTTTGCCCAACGCATCAAAGTGATGCACGTCAGCCACTTTAGGGTCCAAGTGCTACAGCCGTAAGTTAAACGTGATGCCACCAAACCCTTAGTCAGGTGGAGTTTGACATCCATGGAAATATGATTTGATTAGCTACACGAGCACGGATCTCTCGGCTGTCGTTAAGATCTTGGGTAATATAGGTGCCAAGGTATTTGAACTCAGATGTACGCTTCAAAATTTCGCTACTTTATGAGATGGTATCATCACTCATAGAAGTTTGGATGATCATGTACTCTGTCTTGTCAGGATGAATTACCAGACCATAGTCAACAGCAATGTCGCCAAGAGTATTCAACATTTCTTCAGCATCCGCAGCAGAGAGTGCCATCAAAACTAAGTCGTCTGCATAACGTTGTTCCTTCGAGGAAACTCCATGAATATTTGGGGTAGGCAGATGTTTTGTCCATACGTTCGATTCACGCATTATGCATTCTGTGAATATGTTAAAAAGAGATGGCGAAATTGGACAACCTAGTCGCACACCGGCTGGTGTTGGCAAAGAAGCCGAAGTGCGACCCTTCCAAGAGATAGTACAATGTACATTACTACAGAGATTCTCTAAGATCCGGACTAAATCCTCTGCCATACCAAGTCTACGCAGCATTTCAAATAGTTTGGAGTGAATTACACTATCAAATGCTTTGCGAAAGTCTACAAAAATAAGATGTAAAGGATGTTTGACTGCAAGGTAAGCTTGGGCCAGCTCTTTAACACAGAAAATTGCATCGAGAGAAGATTTACTGAAAACAAAACCGCACAGTGCATCTGAAACTACTGACTTGACAAACGGAATCAAGCGTTTTTGGATTATGTTGAGAATGATCTTGCTCATATGGCTGATGAGAGCCAATGTCCTGTAATAACCACAGCAGCTACGATCGTTCTTTTGTAGCACTACATATGCTGAATCAGTCAGAGAATATGGACAGGTACCTGTCATCCAAATATCTTGCACCGCATTATCCAGTGCAAGGCGAATGTCCGCATCTTCACCTACAGATTTAATGAATTCACTAAGAACCAGGTGCCTTGTTGTTTTTCAGGCATTTAATCGCAGCCGTGATCTCATCTGTCGTAGGTAGGTGAGGCATACATGGATAAGGGACAACTAGAGGCCTTTGGTGGTGAGAATGAAACAGCTCACGAGCATATTCCTCCCAGCGTTGAATTGCATCATCAACTGACAATATATCATAACCATTATTATATTATGTTGGTCAACGGTACTTTGGGGTTCATTGTGAGAAGGCTTGTCTTAAAAAGCGTGCGTGTGTCATTAGTGGAGAATGCATTGTTGATTGTCTCTGCTTGTTGAAGTAACCATTTTCCAAGTCTCCTTTGCATGCATGCTTCACAGCGTTACGAAGTCGAGGGAAGTCAGCGGTGTTTCTGGCTTTTCTCTTATCTTGACTCAACTGGATAGTTGTGGGTAGCAGATAAGGCTGGTTTATACGGAAAGGAACAGTGGTACATATTTTAATGGCATTGTGTTCAAAAGCGACAATCGCCAGTTGGACCGAGTAAAACTAAGAACGTGGTAAATAGATAATGCTAATATTAGGTGGTGAGAAGTTTCTTATCTCCAAACTATGGGTGATCAAGAACAAGTTCTCTTATGACCTTTATTTTATAGTACACTTGTAACTTGATCCATCGAACATGGTCGTAACATACTTATGCTATTTGACGAAAGTTGAAAAAGTATAGAAAACTATTGACTCTGTAATAGGTTTACTTGATATCAATAACATCAGCCTAATATTTTAAACGTTATATTCCTTCGACAAAGACGACACGAACGGCTGGATGCGTAATCGTATCAACGAGACTTAATCTTCTTCCGACACGACAACTGGGATGCCGGATAGTCTCTATCCAACATCTCCCTCTGAACCAAGATACAACATAGTACCTTAAAGTTTCTTGTAGTACCTATTGTGCATTTCTTTTGGAGACATTTTTGGAACAAGGGTACGGAAAAGTTTCACGGAATACACCTCTAACACGTTACACATCACAAAATAACACTTATGTAGGCGAGCTTACATGGTCACATGGAATGAGATTGAATCACCCAATTATTTACAAAATCAGTGAGTGTTAAGCAGACATAAGCCTACGTACGAACTCAAAGTAGTGAGATACCGGTGCAGTAGCCGAGCAGATTAAAACGGTGGCTAAGATCATTTGTAGTATCTGTTCCCTTAGTATCTGTTGCATTGTTTATTTAGTTGAATAAACTTGAAAGAAAAGTATCTGTTAACTTTCGAGGGGAATGGTGATGCACACCTGACGATGATCACACAGTCACAGTCCCGATGCAAGGGGACTGGGGTTGAGAGGGGATCAGTTGTTTGGTAGTTTGGTTTTCGTGCCCATGTTCTTTCCTGGGCGACATTTCCTTTAAAAAAAAGCAATTGGGAGTTCAGGGTTCAATCCCCCACCAGGCCATAGTAAGGTGGGTTTTTCACTCATGGCAAGTCTACGATTTTTCCACCTGAAATGATTTTCTATATTTAAAAGATTCCAAATTTGATATAAAATGTGTAACGTGAGAGTTGGACTCTATAAGCTCTCAGGTTGCCGGCTTCTCCCACATTCGTCATAAAAATAACTCGGTTATGATTATGATTTTAGTATAGTCAACAGTTCACAATGCACGGCTGGCTGTTGACAAAGGAACGTACAAAGATTCGTTGAACATGGATGACAATATTGCGGTTGTGTTTTAAACAGATAAATATCAAACACATTTGGCTTAAAGTAGTATCTTACCTCGTTTCAATACGATGATGCGCTGAAAATTATTTACTAATATTGTAATGTATAATTCTGATTATTTAACTAACATTATATATTAAGGTTAACTTTCAAAAGTTCAAAAGACAATAACATTCATTTATCCAATCACGATTGATTTACTGCAGAGGAGGGTATAATATTTGGTAATATATCATCAAATATGATGTGAAGGACCGAGTTGAGTTAATTCATGGTGGAGGTTCTGAAATTTACTTGATAAGAATACTTTTGTTAGGAAACGTCACCAAGATGTATCCAAACCAAACAACCGGATGCACCGAAACCCAGTCAGTCCCTTTACATCGATACTGTAAACGCACGATCATGATTACTCTACGTCAAGTGAGAAGGTTACTTATATTCTTGCCATGATTAACGCGTGCATAAGCCTGATTTGACCGTGATCGTTACACACTGGTGGATCAACAAAAATCAAGCAACCTAGTACTCAATAACGTAAAAACTTTCAAATGAAATGGCTCAAATGTGATTGAATTTAACAACTATGTCTAGAAAATGGTGAGAAAGTAGTTTTTGTACAGGGTAAACTAATAGCATTTCCTTGTATTAAAAGTCTTGATACACCATGTTACGCACTCAGTCACAACCTCTGTTGTAAACTTGTATTAACAGCACTTTAGGTCAAGTATGTTATTTCAAACCTCGCCGCTATTCTACCCCTTCCAGTTCTCTGAAGGATATAGCTAAATGAGCTGTTATAAAATCACTACTAAACACCAATTATGAAATATCACTTATCACTGTGAATATGCCATGAGTTTATTTGCTTAAAACTCTTCACTGAGTTGTTGACCTTATTTGAATTGAACGAAAGTAGGTTCTTGTAAGATAAGTGTTTAATGAAATGTAAAATAGCAGTCAATATAATGTAACTTGTTACGCTCAAGATTTTCCATGGTACTTCTGTATTATGAGTTTTTGATAACCACTGCTGAAGTTATATCAAACTGTTTCATTTTCGTTCTGAATAAAATGAAAACATGGTTATATAATTGTATGTAAATCATTGCGTGCATTAATTTGAGAAGGCTAACAAAATCCCAGGAAACGCTTTCACCTTTGTAGCCTACACTGCATTATATAGCCTACAATAATTCATAGAGTACCTTCAGTCACTATCAATTATCCCCAATATGAATATCTCCTACTCCTCTCATTGAGTAATGAGGGGTTAATCAACGGGCTACTGTGAGTTTATCGAAGGAGGATGCACCGACGCGTATATATTTCAAGCGATACAAGAGGTCGTAAGCCGAGTGCATCCAGCGACATAGTTATAACCCCGTTCGTACATCATCTGGCTGTGATAAACGCACGGTATGCCGTTGATTAACACTGTTCATGATTTATTTTCGAAATGTTACACCGTTTTTCTTTACTTTCATTATAGTTAAGTCTGAAAACAATAAAAAAAAAGGCAAATACAATAACAAGAATGACGATGATTAGATGATACTTTGAACTTAGGTGATACTTTACGATCTGACGCAAGGTCATACTTCTCTCGAGTCCAGTTGGCACAGCAACATGAACCGATGTATTCATGTCAACACGTACAACGATGGAGTGACTGAAATAACGATCATTTATGTTACTATAAATACTTATTAGCATGGTACACTTTTAACTGTATCAAGATATATAGCTACTGATGAGTCGTAAACACATGTGAACAATATTTGCCAAGAAAATTGTTAAACAAAAAGTTAACTAGTAGTGCAATGGTGTTGACATTTGATCAGATGGAAATAAATGTGAACCAGGACTTGGAACATTAATTCTTTGGAGAATGACGTTTACATGGTTCTTTTTTTTGCATCGCTACTTCTAGGACATTTCAAGATTACCTCCTTTGTTTATTGTTTGTTTCGATGGCCGCTTAACGCCATAATATAAGCAACATTACTTGCCAGTGTTGCTGAATGAGGTTATCGTTGTTGCTCGCACCTCATGGTAAGTTAATTCAGGCTGAAAGCTATCTTTCATGGAAACTGTGGTCATCATTTTGCCAAGAAGTGTTTACACCTAGGGAGTTGTTACTATACCATATCATGCTTGATCAATTTTACAGCAGCTAGCTGGAATCTGAATACTGTACTTATAACTTTTAGTAATCCGTCGGTGAGTTTACCTTACATTAGGTTAATGCAAGGTTACTTTTCGGGAGATTCTGGAGGTTTTAACAAGTACGTATGAACAGTCAGTATTTCTCTGTCTGAAGACCGCATTGTAATCAACTTAACGACTATCTTCCTGAACTCATCAACGAATGTCAGTTATGTCAACTTAGGTAGTGAGACATTCAAAATAAACTGATTCATGCTGATTGAACTGTTCATACCCTATTTATTCCTGCTATCTTACAGTTACCGTTATAATGTAGTTACTTTCCTTTAAAAAACCAGGTGACGAATCAGACTGAACTTTCATTTTGGTTTGGGCGTTCACTAATAAAGTTTTTTATCGCTTCTGACCAATTTAATATACCATGGAGACACACTTAGCTAATTTAAAATCACATGGATTTATTAGTCTGATCGTCTGATATTAGTCTGATCGTCTGATCGTATTAAAAATTGTATTCTCTAAAGATGGAATGTCCGGTGGACAATCACCAATGCACCTCAATTAAGAGGGAATTGAATGGTAGACCGGTATTTGTAGACATGGTGAAGATAGGTCAAGACATTTATTCTCTGTGTATTGAAAATAATTCTTCGGGAGAAGAAATCTATACAGTTGCAGATGAAAATGGTTCTGTTATCATGTCTTATAATGTCATTGTTGCAGGTGATTTCCTGAAACATTTTGTTCGTTCTTCCTTAACACATGTTTATATTTTGACGGAAACCAATATTTATATTATCTTTCTTGTTTGTGTATTATTAAATGCTTATGTGTTTCTAGTCAAAATAAATTGATTGACTACCACAAAGAACACAAAATATCAAATTTAAGACACTGTTTAGTTGAATATGTACGTTCTATTTGCTACTTATTGTTTCTATTTATAGTTGAAAGTAAATTGAGGTGAAATGGAAAATTTAACCCGGATCAGGCTCTGATGGTAATACAATTTCAATGTTAGTGTTCGTCCAAATTGGGCGCGGATAGTCTTTGATCACCAATTTTTCTCCTTCAAATATTTTATAATAAGTGCCCATGCGTTTTGCTCCCAATCAAAATATATGCCAAGCGTAAAAAACCTGTCCTATCTATAGATGTCACAAAACCAGTCGAAAAAAATCCATTAAAACGTGTGAGACTACATGGACATACTATCCCTTGTATTGGGAATTGTTAAGGAAACGACATGTCAATATTTCGTATTCCGGCAGGAAAAGTTTCCAAGGGTGTTAACGTATATAAGAAAATATAGACGAGGTTTCATACGGTATTTTGAGTAATAGTTTTTCTATATTTCTACAAATAACATGATTATAAAGGTGAATAGTACAAATAGATGAATAAGAGTACAGTTAAAAATATGTTATTTTTAATCTTTGAAGAACCATAACAAGAATATGAGTATCATTAGCAACTTGTATAATAATGTGTATCCTCTTAAATGGGAGTTTAATTAACATTTACAAAGAAATACGATCATTAGGCCTATATGTGTTCTCTCAACTGATGAAATGTGCGGCACCTGCTGCAAGTAGAAGTATAATTTTCTTCCCTTCATGTGATTGCTCTCTGGCGACAGCATTACGGAACGGCTTTATTACTATTATAAAACTAGCCTTATATTTCTTTAAATTGAATTGTAACAGTTGATTCCATTGTGACTAGCAAAACAACTGTGTATGTTGCAATTGTTAACACGTGAGTGAGACCCACCTTGTATATCATACATATATTTATATAGAATATTATCTGCTTAATAAAAAATAACTAAAGAAATACAAATAATAAAAAGAAGTTTTAATGTGTTCAACATTTCAAACATATCGAGAATTTATGTTTGTGAAAAAGCCGTAACTTATCAAAACGAAAACAAATTCAGGTTAAATCAAATTGTTACCATAATTTTGTGTTCATTATCAGTTGACTTATTACATATGTACAAAATGTAATAGGATTGTAAAGTGATAGAGTAATTTGGATAAATGATTACTGTTCATTTATTTCCTCTTCTGCATTTGTTTTCAACTACTTTGCTTCTTCACAGTACTTGTATATACACAACTGTTGACCCATGCTTCCCTTTTTGGCATAGTGATAAATGATATGCGAGCGATGAAACTATTTCCGGGCTTTTTTGGAACTTCGTTTGAAAGAGATCGTTTTGGTTCATGATTGATCTGCCTCACTCATTGTCACATTACTCTTAAACTGTCATAAGTAATAAGATAATAACCATTTTTACTTAAGTGGAACTCTTCCTCTATTCCATCAAACCGTTCATTTTTTGTTTTACATATAATTGAGTACTTTATTTTGTTTGATTTGTGACATTTTCAGAGCTTGTTGCAAGTTCAGAATGCCATAGAACGCGTCTTGCGTTAAAAGTCTTCTCTCTGTCAGAAAATCCAAATTAGTGCCAAACTGAACCTTCTCAGCGATGGAACACATCATACTTAGGAATGAAATTAGTCCGGCTGATGATATAATTTGTCTGGATATTGAACACAAATTTCATGAAGTATACATTACCAAATAATAAAGAGGACAACTTTCCTCACTGTCGAAGCAGTCAGTTCCGTATGTTTATATGTACTGCTTTCTGCAGCAGGGGAATTTTTAGTTCATAAATATGAAGTGATATTATGCCGGACCAACGTTTTACATCCTTAAGGTATTTCACGTTTCATCTTACTTATCGGGTTCTGTACATGCAGCACAGTCAACCGTTTTGGACTTTTAAATTACATATTTCATTATTTTTTCACAGGTGGGATCTGTGTAAGGTTTCACACGCCTTAAGTCTTGTCACCGGTTTCGTTTGCAGGCTTATTTTTTATTTTTATTTATTTATTTGTTCTGATAGTTTTGTCTTAGACTTTGAAAGCCCAAAATGTGACGCTGCATCCTTTATATAACTTTGCTTTACAGAAAGCGAGGTAAATAATATAAAAATGCTTGCTTTCCTGTTTCGTGCTCAGGTTGAAAGTGAAGCCCGGATTCTTCTTCAGTATTTTAATTTTAATATTTATAGTTTAAAATAGACAATAGCCAGTACGTTGTAAGATAATGAGAAAAACATGGATTCATATTCATTTAAAATGATATAACGCTTTGTACTTGTTAATCAATATCATGTTTAATAAATTAGTACATAATCAGCCAGTACGAAACTCCATTGGATCTGGTACAACCATCTTAGGGAAACAAAACTCAACCAAAGCCAGCTGAATCTCAGTTTGGTATGTTACATTCTCCTACAACATGTCTATGCATTAATGGTTAGCTTAAAATTAAGAAGAAATCAACATAAGTAATCTATTCTATTGAAATGTATGATTCCACGGACCTTATTCCACTCGGTTGATTTTTTTTTGCCGATGGGAGATATGATTAATTTTACTAACATTTAATTCTATGTCTATAGACATATTGATGGAAACTAAGTTTTCAATTTAAAGTTAATTTATATTACAGATCAACAATTAATAACAGTGTATACGTACCCTGAAACAAGTATTGTTCCAAAATACCTCGACGTTCTTTATTTTTCAATTACCAGGAGAAGATAAGGCATATTATTAATTAATTATACCACTTCACTTTACAGCATCACTTAACAATTCAAGTGGCCAACTTACTTACTTTTCCATCCTGTTCCTAGTGAGTTTATTTCTATCGACTTTATTACACGTACTAACTTCTTATTTGGCTACAATAACTGACGATTCATCCATTATGAACAAATATATATCTTTATGTATCTCTATATATTCTTTCTAAACGTAAATATCTGGATAAAAAAGATAACCATATTCGAATGACTGCATGATGGTAATCTGCACTTCATCGAGAATTAAGCTGTACCGTCAGTCAGTTTTGCCAACTATTTAACAAAAGGAATTCTTAATACCAACCTTCCTTCGCAGAGAGAGAACAATAAAGAACTTTATTCATTCCGATTTTTGGCAAAGGAACTGAGGTATATTCAGAATCATGGTAATGTGGTCGAAATGCTTAAAGCAGATGTTGAAGGACGTTTGTATTGATTTTGAATCGTATGTCCGATGAAACGATTTTATTGTTGTTTTCCAAGCGAGTATTATCTATATTTCAATCGTCCTCCTTAACGTGCAAGTTTACCTATTGAATTGTTCAGTTCCTCTGTACATTTACTTCGAGTTTGTTGAATGCGACCATTTGAGGGATTACCTACTCACAAACGTGCAAACACTCAACATCTCAGGCGTCCAGAAATATTAAATGTATTAATATTTCACTGAAAATTGCCGAGGCAATAGATTTCTTGAAGACAAAAAATGTTAAAACAATTTGATCTCATCAGTAACTCTATAAGTAATGAAAAGGACACGTTTTCTGTGGTAGGCTTTGTGTTGCAAAGAGTAATTACAAACGATTGTTAATATGGTATGGTATGGTGATATAAACTTTAACCTGTTTTTCATTTTCTGAATTTTGCAAAATAGGTTTGTACATATTATATGAGTTTTTAAAAAGGGATATAACCGATTCCATGCAATCAAATCGACTTTCAGAACTATTGGACTTTGTTAATTTTCGATACCTGTGAAGTTATTTGAATGATCATTTTGTTTTCATTTTGTATAATCAACATTAAGTATTATTACTAATGCTTTTCTATACATGTCTGAAATTTCCTTATCTAGCGTAGTCTTCCAGGAAAATTGTATTGAACACCAATGACCAATGCAGGTTGAATGATTTCTGGCCTTTGAGTCTTTAGTGGAGATAGGCAAACTGTTGAAAAGGGTATCTTTCTGGTAAATATTATACCGGTGGCGGTCATGATATAGGCGACGAAGATATTAAGACAAAGACTACAAGGAATCTGTAATATAATATAGTTAATAGTACTTAATGACTTTTCATTGTTGGAAGATGTTCTAAATCATGACATCGCAATGGACTATAGTGTACAACTTCATTGTCATGATTAGAAGTAGTTAGAATTATCCATGAGGAATTGTACATATAAGTCGTGCCTCTTAGACACACTAGATATCTTGGTGGTTCGTCTTCTGAATTTCTAATTTTTCACGACACCTATGGTTCAACATGTTTTGCTAGATAACTGGAATGAGATGAGATGCACCACTATTGCGCTGGAAATTTATCTTTATGGCAAGCAGAGCTTTGTTAGCAGTAGTGCCAATACCTGTCAGGTAACATTTACAATAATCAAATACACATAACAGAAGCGCATAGAGCCGTTCATATTTACTTTTACATTTACCATGGCGATCACGTCTCTTCTACTAATAGAATAACATTAGCCAATAATTTCCAAGTATATATGCTTATAAAGTTTAATGCATGGCTTCTATAGGTTTGCAATTTCGTCTAGTTAAAGTTTTGGCACATGGTTGTTACTATAAGGAACTTTTCATGCACGTGACTTACAACCTTCAAATACACAAACAAGTATGGAGATTGCCAACTAAACAAATGAAAGTTATGTTATTGTTTGAAAACAATCAAATCATGATGATGCAAATCATCCAGCGATGTTCACATAACTTCAACAAAATATAAAATAGAGCAAGAGTGCAATGAAAGATATAAAAATGGGATGGAAAAGAAGTCCAAAGAACTGAATTTCTTGATTTCTTCTCTGGATACCTGGTAGTGAATTGATAAGCTCCATATGGAGTCGCCAGTTCCTAAAGCGAACACTTAATGGCTCTTTAGAACCGTTTGATAGGTCAATCAGTGACTTCGTCAGAACTCCTACATCTATGAAGATTCCGATAGCAGGGATCACGATGCCGATCTTACTGATCACTTTCAGGGACTCCGCTGCTGTTAGGAAAACATCATCAGCTAAATCCATTGCAATCTAGAAACAAACAACATGGAAGCAATAATGCATTACTAAAAGCATGTGTAACAAACAAGCGATATTTTATACTTAAATACATTCATTTCAAAACACCCTGCAACGTAGGTGAAATAAAACTTACAGATGTACAACAAGTATTTAACTCTCGTTTCCGGACGCATTTCAACACACTCCTACTCAAGGTTTTAACTTTTTATTATTTATCAGCCATTAAACTCGTTATTGGAATATAAATATTAATAATATTGTTGCCTGTGATGATACTTCATGGTATTTCATTTATTGTTTCTTTTCACAACACAGCATACAAGTAAAATGTTATTATTTTACAGAACCTCACTTTAACATTATACATGTCATGGATTATGCACGTAAACAATACTGAGGTATTTACTTAATGTTCCCTTCATGTAAGTCAGATTTTAATGTTCAATTCGTACAAATAAATATTGTCTGACATATAGGTGACAAATATTCCGGCAACTGGTGACTCGGTTAAGGTTCCGACATATTTAAAAGGCAGTTTCCGACACTCATAGCTAGAATGGTTGTTGGCAAATTTATGTTTTCTTTGTGACAAATTATGTTGTTGAATGTTTAATAAAATTTGCTTGATGAAATTGTGGAATCATTGTACAGCGTACCTTCAGAAAATTGAATAATCATCTACAACTGCATGTGAATATGAAGGGAAGTAAGGACAACATCCATTGTAAAACACTTACCTCCATTGTATCCAAGATGTTTGCATACTTTGCCCTGGGAATCAGCAAACCTGAACCAGAATCCATTGTAATTTCCATTTCTGTGGGATGAGCTGTCGTGCCGTCGTTCGCATCCGTGTACCAAAAGAAACGTAGTATAAAATCTGATAACAGAGTTGCTTGCTGCTCATGATAACGTGCGATGCGATCGACGGCTTCTTTAACAGTGACGGGAGCAAATGTTTGAATAACTTCATCTCGGTTGTCGGGGTTGTTGTGCATTTGCTCTAACACGTCCTCTGCCACTTTGGACAAATTTTCCATGATTGCGATCAAATTCTCTACCTTTTCTGGTAAGGGCTCAAAAGCAACCTGGAGGACACTAACATCGTGTTTGATCTTATTCAGACTTCCTATTTTGTCACCCATGGCTTCAGTTAGTTCCATCGTATTATGGAATCTTGGTAATTGTTCAAGACTGTTACTCAGTTGCACATATAGCTGAACTAATTTACCCATCGATTTCCCAAGCCTCAAATATTTAAGGAATATTATGTCCAAGTTTCTCCGCATGGCCTTTTTGCCATTGATATTGACAACAGTGGCCCCTATAGCGACGGTAGCGCCAGACAAGCTCAGCGTTACGCCGATCGCCGTTAGTGCAATGCTTGTGCCGAAAGTGAAAGGTGCAAGTGCAAATCCGACTATAGTTGCAACGCCTCCAGCGATACCAGCTGTGGAACCAACTACTTGAGATATATTCAAATTCTTTGCAAGCTTCTGAACATTTTCCTCCGATCTTAACATGGTTTCGAGATCATCATTGTTAAACAGAATCAATGGAGAATGCCTCCAAATACTCATAGCCTGTATGAATAAACGAACATTGTGTTAACAGTTACATCACATATATCAATTCCAATTATGACATACCTATAACAAATACGGTACGAATATAAATACATTGAAATGTATTCAAATACCCAGAAATTTATAACTGAGCTATTTCATCGCGCATACATTACAAGCTTAAAACCTTAACATAGCAGCCTTCTTTGAAATGTAATGTATGTATATTGATGTTTTCTTTAACAGTCCTTTCATATCTTACAGCCTTTTCTTTCCATTCTACTTTGTTTGTTTGGTCTGATCTACTTATCGGTCAAATGTTTCATTATCGTCTCTCACATTTGTCAATTTAATTTGTTTTCTGCGTATTCGGTTTGGCCTATTGCTTTTAGAAATATACCAAAACAGGGTTTTTACAGTAGATGAATTGTTTTTTCTTCTCTTTATTTCACTTGAAAGTTATATCAATTGAAAGCTGTTCCTGTTCTAATTCATAAGGCTGTTCTATTATGTTGTGCATGTTATATGAGCCATATTTCATAAGTATGTTTACCACTTGGAAACCATTTATTTCGTTTCTCACCATATTTGTGATACATTGTGGTGGTCCATAAATATTGTCGACAACATGACCCAATAAAGTTTGTCAATGATATCACAGATGCCTGAGTGTTGCTTGTGTAACTTGAAAAGCGGCAAATATGATAATTATAATGAAGGCAATAATGCTATCATGATTTTTGAACAAAAACTACAAAATGATGAGTTTCATTGCGAGTTCAGTACAGCAGCGGCGACAGTTAATATGATGATTGCAGTAACAGCATTGTCTATAATTGTACATTACATAGATGGTGTCGACCTGTCGTTAATTATACTTGAAAGTGAGATAAAACATTCCAAAATACTTGCTTTTATTTGCTGGAAGCAATCGTTACATCGCTGGACCACTTCTGCTTCTAGAAGAACAGTTAAAGCATCGAAAATGAATTATTTATTTGAAGTCCGATCGTGTTGCAATTATCAGTTCTGTATCACCAGTTCGCTTCTCCTGTATTACACATGTTCAATACAGATTTGACAATCCAAAGAGACAAAATAGATCGTACTATATCCCATTTACAGTATAGGAGTGCACTGTGACGCTGTAAATTGACGGCTGGAATTATGCTATCAGAATGCGGAGAGTGTCTATCATACACGATTTTACAGCTAATCAACTTTCCGCTTCGCTGTCTCCAACGCGTATGGATTAATCGATTATTGAAGGAGGGTGGTTATTGTATACTGGAAATATTACCAAAATTGCAAAACCTCTCTCAGAATGTGCACTCCTGGATAATCCAAGCAAAGTTGTGGTCTTGAAGCGATTTCACCTTTAGGTCCATTTTGTATTTATTTTTTCGCGGGGGAAGGGGTTAATGATTCAAATAGATTAAATATTGCTAAGAAAGGTAACTGCGATTTCTCAGGTGCTTCACCACAATAATCGATTCATGATGTAAATAATATAATAGAGAGTTCGGGGAACTCAACACAGTCGATCCTCTAGAATTTTAAGTTTCACCTAAGCGGATTCTTCCTTCATAAGATCGTTAACTGTCACAACTGTACAGGCGAATCTATACTACCATACCGGTACTATACCGCAACTTCATTGCTCCAACTGCCTACGGGTATAATACAGAATATCAGTACCTAATAGACGGGCCACTTAAATAAATAATGTATGTTTCATTTAAGTACCTGTAGCCAGTGGCAACTTGTGTTGAAATATTCTTGTTAATGTTAGATAGATAGCTGAGAGACACAACATAACAAAGAAAGCTATTGCATCTTTGAAACCCTGATGAAAGAAAAAAAAGGCCAATCAGTTTCACTAAATACGTACTACATTAACATTTATCTGTTAGTGTAAGGAAAACATTGCAAATATGGAACCATAGTGAACGATAGGAATGGCAA
The DNA here is from genome assembly GCA_020650975.1 of Apostichopus californicus. Lineage (NCBI taxonomy): Eukaryota > Metazoa > Echinodermata > Holothuroidea > Aspidochirotida > Stichopodidae > Apostichopus > Apostichopus californicus. The sequence goes on from JAIPMN010023094.1 coordinate 21,976, forward strand.
ATAGAATAATTGAGTAGATCAAAGTATGTTAAGATATATCAGTTACGACTACCCACCTTCAGAAATTGAGGACACCAGTTGCTGAAAAGATCTGCAAATATAGATAATAGATACATCGGTACAATAGGCGTTTCGATGTAAACAGCACTGTTTCGTAACGATAAAAATGATAAGCTAAACAATCCTTTCTTCTCCTAAATTCGTCAATTCTATGGAACATCTTCGATTATAACAATTGACCTAACATAGTAATGAAAGACAGTTCTCTGGGAAATGCGATTACAGTTAGTACATGATCACAAGCAGACGTATTAGTTTGCACAGGGAAGTCTTAAATGAATTTAGTTAAGCAGATTTTCATTCAACATTTGTTACAACTGTTCCCAAAACACACATTGCATGTTATATTGTAATACTTACTCCTGATGTATATATAGTGACAATTTTTGATGAGACCGTCTTGTATCTGAGATCCGATGTAAATCACTGCGTCACATGAGTGCAAGGTCGGCACCATTACTAGCTACAAATACATCACGTGAGAGGTGAAGTTTGTTTTTGCAATATTACGCAAAGTATAATAAATTAGGTTCTATTATAGGTTGATTGCTTTTTATTATTTACGTTATAAATGTAGTGCCTCAAATGTATGTTCTAATGTTCTCATCGCTGATGAAACAAACATATTTGCACAGGGAATGACTTAAAAGGAATGGAGGACACAATCTGCCGTAAATTACAAGCTATTCGTGATTAGTTTTCTGGTATGGTGCATACAATGTTCACCACATACAATTCGGTATATCAAATGCTAAACATACTGATAACACTAGTAAGTTGTTTTCTTCTCTAAATTTGCTCAAGCTTGTTCATGTCATGTATGTCAAAATATATAATATTGTTTACCGCATTGTTCATAATCTACTCCCAGCAATTTCTTTACCTACAATTACCTACAATGTTGCGTTTAACTGTATATATATATATATATGCATTTATTCTTCATATGCATTAATTTAACTGTTTTGTACCGGGAGTGACCTACTGGATAGCCCTAAAATGCTGTTTAGGTCACTTCCTTTAGCAATATACGTCGTCAAATACTGATAAATATATACTTGTTCCATATAGACAGACATATAGACAAACAGACTGGTAGACAGATTGATTGATGGATTCATTGATTTTTTTCAAGAAATTTTGTTATTATGTATTGGACTTTTATATATAAATTTAATATTTTAGTATTACCTTCCCTTTGTGGATAATATATTGGGTCCATTTTGAGGCTTGATGAAGAAAAGAACATTAAAAATGCAATAATCGTTATAATTTGACGTGGTTTTCAGTTATGACATCATAAAAAAAGTGGAACTGAAGTGACAACTCTACACACAAAATACTATCTTTTCACTTCGCTTATGTCTATTACATTCTACAATAAAGACCTGTTCAAATTACTAAATGCCACGATTAAGATAAGTAGTAACGACATTAGACTCTGGTATTTTGATTTTGATACAAACAGATCAGATGATAGTATATGAAATATGGGTTTGCTTTTCATGGGGACCAGGTAAAATGATGTCCTTTTGACAGTTCGATCAGTAAAGGGTTTCCACATTTGTGATTGATCCTAAAAAGTTAGAAAAAATGATAAATATTTTTCAGCATTTTATGTTATTACATCACTTAAATAGACATTTACATGAATGTAATTTAGTATCAGCGGCACCATGATCTGTCAACCCGACGGCAACCTAAATTAATAACTGACCTGCGATTTTCCAGTCATAAAGCATCACCATGAATGCTATGTAAAACTCATTCAACGTCGTGTTCGCTTTTGTCAAAAAGCTCTCCTGGAAGATAAAAATTTCTAAGACGCGTATAT
>JAIPMN010023101.1:0-11969 GCA_020650975.1 Apostichopus californicus
AGTGTGCATATATTTATTTATCCATAATCTGGGGTTTCCATATCGTTGCCTGTGCTCATCATATTAAGTGACATCGTACGGACATCAACCTAAACAGGTCTCAACAATCACGAACTGCTTCATAATTTGAGAAAAGGGTCAGGTGGAGTAAATCATGGACAGACAATCTAAATTCATGGTTACTTTTATCAAGGGCCTACGGCAAACTGTTTGGTTTTAGTCTGAAATATTTTTTAAATGTTTCAAAATATTTCCAATTCGTTAAATACATTAAACGTTTAATGTTATCTGCACATTATGAAACATAAGAATAATATCTCAGATTATATCAAATGTATCTTTACATGGATATTATATATATTGAGCTCTTTGTTTCTTACGTTTGATTAGTGTAAGTATAACTTTATTTGGCTTGATATTAGCGATATCTCACATATTCATATTCTTTTCTTGATGCGCTGAACAATTTCAAGGCATGTTTAATTAATGACAGAAATGTCTTTTGTTATATCTCATCAATATTTTATCGTATATTGTTGTGGCTTAACTTTCTTTAACTTAAGACATAAAATGTAAACTGTTTTAGATATTCTTTTTATAAATATAGCAAATACGATGTGACCCATAACAGCGAAATTTACATACAGCCGATGTTGCCAGGTGCATTATTTAAATTATCCAAATACCAACTGTCGACCTGCTTATAATATGAGGCGTTTGAATTGTGTTCGAAACTATAGAAAACCCGAAATTGTGCCTCAAATAGGAGAAGAATTAAGAAAGTAGAAGAAAAAGAAGAAATATCCTGACCGTTATGCGGAGAAAAGAAAACAATAACTGAAAGGTTTTATGAGCCTCCATATATTTCGGACAAATTATGAAGGGCAACAACAAAACAAACGGTACCGATAACCTTAAACCACTCCTCAATATACCCCACCAGAGAGATCTCATGTTTTAAGCAATATCGTATAGCCTCGGGCAACTTAAAGAGCTATATTTTGACAGCTTGTTACGACGAGAAAATCCGGGTGTCGCCGACTTGAAAATCGACTAATCTACGGCCACGTAATTAGGGACAGCATATCCTTCAAACTGACTCCAGACACACATTTCTTTATCAGCTGCGGATTGTTATGCTTACAATAAACAATTTGGTACGCATCCATGACAAGGAGTGCCGTAAGATACGATGAGTATCGTGCGTCGATATCCGTTCAGCTACGATTGACTCCTGTCCATCAAATGCGTCGCATTCGACCTATTGAGGTCGCTGTGTGATGTACAAAATTAATGAATATTCATGTTAATGAATTGATCACACATTGATAATAAATATTCATGATAAGTCAGTCATGTTTATGTATGATAAAATACGTTGTATTCACATATACCCAATGGAGGAAAGACACAAACATAAACGCCGCCAGCTCCTCTTCATTTTATTTTGGGAGAAGAGATGGAAGGTATATAAAGAGCGGGTCGGAAGTAGAAGGTGAGACCATGGGGTCATAGGAACTTCTATTGTACATAGGCCTACTTCAGTGGCTGGACTGAAAATGGGAAAGAAAACTGATATTTAAAAAAAAGACCATGTAACGTATATACGTAGTGCAGTTACAGTTTGTAAATCCAATCGATAGAATTCACACTGTCGTATTTTATCAAAAGTGTAGTTAAATGTGTTAACGTTGTAAACTTGTGTTGTTTTTTGTTTAACTTTTGTAAGTATATGGTGATTGTAGGCTTCAAATCAAATGTTGACTTCAGCAAGTCTAAATATGACGTCATCGAACTACATGTGCTTCAATTTTTAATCGTTTTTTTTTTCTCTAAAATTAGTTGCAATATTTAGATTTATTTACAGGAGATCGGTTTTCTTAATTTAGTTATAATATTTAGTTTTATTTACTGGAGATGTGTTTTGCCAAAATGCTGAATCCAAAATATTGAAGCTCTTATCATGAATAGATAATAACATTGTTTTCAGTGTCTTTACTTTAAAAATATGAAAGAGCAAAACAAAAAGAAATTAAACGGTTTCAATTCGTAGTGCCGGGCACTAGTATGACATCACAGGTTGATAAAATGACAATTGTACTTCCCTGTAGTTTCTGACTGCCCAAATTGTTTTCCAGGCACTGATCTGAAGGTATTCCAGTGGTAGATAATTAAATTAAGGTTGTATAAAAAGGAGCATCAGTGACCAACATTTGTCTTGCTAACATATTTTTTTAATGGAGGGGGTGTTGGGGGGTGGGGTGGCAGTAGTGACGAAAAAGTAGGGTATCACCCAATATTTTGCTAAGCTGTTCCGGGGAGTGGTTTTCATCAAAGATCCCTATCATATTAGCTAAAGATGTGAATTGAGTGATGTGGATTGAGTTATGTCTCCTTTAAAGTTTGTTATTTCACTCTATACGCTAGCTACTATAGCATGACGTAATCAGACGTCGATTAAGACAGTTGTGAAAAGCTAAGTGTGGTTTAATTAAATGCTATCACAAGCCGCTAGGCGTATAGGTTATATTGTCTATAGACTAACATAACCAATCCATTTGTTTACGAGCTTAATGGATCGGGTATATTTCCTGTATTGAAGAGAGTCTCATTGCTACATTAAAGCATCCCTTTACATTGATCGACGCCCCAATTTATAGACCATAAGTTAACTGTTGAGTAGAGACAGTTTAATTGATACTGAGCCTGGCTTTCATAATTACACCTGCTTCTTACAGGCTGACGAAAAGTTATATTTGCGAAATGTTTACATGGACTGCGCCCTCAATAAGGTTTACTGTGTGCATATGTGCACATATAATAAGGGAATATAAAATCGCACAGGGCGTCGCCATGGGGATGCGGGTTGGTGTGTAGCCCCTCCCTGACACTATTTTCTGCTAAGTCAGGCCGACGGCTGTCGGGAACATCTTATAAGGCGGGAATATGCTTCTAGTTGTACGAAACGTTCTATCTCTAAATTCGACATTTCGAGGGATCATACAAGGTATATACTGTATATGAAAGTTTAAAATTTGATCGTTGAATTGTTCAAGGTTTCATAGTGCCCATACACTTTCCTCGTTTATAAGGAATCGAATATATGTTAATTGATATGGAACTTGACTATATCCAAACTCATGATTTCAAAATTGAAATGGGGTGCTAGCATCAAATCATGATTATCCAATAAAAAATAATGATCAATATCGAATCGAAATGCTGCTTGAATTTGACACGTGATGAGAGCCATGGCGCGCGGTTCCGGCCATAAATCACACATAAAGAATGACGGGGTCGAGAAAACCTTGTGAAAACTGACCTGTCGTTTTGATGATACTACCATACTATAGTTACATATGAAAAACACTATTAAACCAGAGTTTCGCGGCAAAGATTTCAACCCGGCTATAGAGTTTACCAATCGCCCCACAAGCTGTCACTAATTGGGTTCACGTGCGCCTATGATGACATACTGTTTTGGGCACCCGACCTGACTGTACCGTACACAATGCTCACTAGTCTATGTCCTGTATGGTGAAATGTTAGTTTTCTCTAGCCTTGCTTCAACCAATGATTTCCCCCTTGTCATGGAGGCTGTTAATTAATGAAGCTTATTTTTTAACCCCGTGTCTCGCATGAACTCTAAGAATAAAGCTGTAACACTCATCCAGCTTTACGAAATCTCTTGAATTGTCTGACACATGCTTAACACGCTACCGTTGTTTACCATTCTTCTGTAAGTTGTATTCTTATAAATTTGAGCTACAAATTATTTAGACAGTGAACGACTGATCTATACACTGGCCTAAACTGATACATATATTACCGCATTGGCAAATTTTCAGTATACAGCGAGAGGCCACATATATACAGTATACTAGACTTAGTTGAAATTTATAAAATACCTACTGATGATTCTTAAAGGCATTTTTTCATCTCTTAACCAATATGAGAATACTTTAATTTATTCATGGATACTTGGATAAAATCATGGATTAATTGAATCACAATAAAGTTGAGTTTATATACTAAAATAGTACAACATGTTTATTGCATCCAGAGATCACCACATATACCTCTCCAAGAATGAGATTCGTCCTAAGGGAATTAATTAACAAATTTCTCGAAGATTTGTTCAAATCGCTATTAATCCATGATTCTGGTGCGATTCACAAAGCGTAGCAGGAGATTACCTGCATTGCAGGAGGCTAGAAGAAAGATAATGGCTGATAAAGTATGTTCGGAAGGGGATGTCACCTTCAATCTATTGTCTCGGAGAAAACATACGAAGAAAAACTACAATAGGAATTGGCAACAGTTGAACGCTTAATCCACTGTTGATCGATGTTAATAATTGAAAAAACTAAAAATATATAAATAAAAAACAAATTATACATAACTTTATTCCGATGTTATAAATCCATTTTCTTCCTGACTCACAGGGAAATACAAGATCACCACTGGGGGCATGAGAGATATGAAGGATAACATCAGATGGAAACTTCAAGGGGATCTACCTTACATATAAACATATCCTGGTCGTTTGACGATAAAACTTTCATCTCTTTTATATCATTTAACATTTAACAAAGACTATTGTTAATCCCTTGGTCAAATCTTATCAATTCATTCAATTCAAAGATTTGACGAAGGATGGTCACTATAGGTGGGGGGAGGGGGGGGGGGGTGCAGAAGAGGAATAAAAAGACGAGAAAGAAAACTAGAATATGAGGAAACAATAGACAAAGAAAACGTGCAAACACAGCATATATATATAATATTATATTGGCAGAGTTATTGTAAGAATTAACTGTAGTTTGTAAGTTTTTAGTGGGATTTAAACTTGAATTTTTACGTTTTAATAGCTGGATCTCAGATTAGCAATTTGCCAAAGTTTTTTTTTCTTCTTGTAGTTTTTGTAATGCCTCAAGCAAGAAACTATAATATCATGTTGGCAACACAGGGTGACTTTCCTTTCTTTTCTTCAAACACTCCTTCATCGTTAAAAAGGAGAAAATGGCAATTAGTCGCTACTGGTAGTGTAAAGCCGCCGCACATTATGGAACGCGAAAGGGGAAAAAAGATTGTTAATAACGTCATGATTTGTAGCAACAACCACGTTAAATTCATTAGCAACGTCATTATTTGTACATATGACCATGTAAGATCGTCAAAAATGTCCGGATTAAGTTGTAGCAACGGGGATGTAAAAATCATTAACAACGTGATATGTAGCAACGGCGAACTTCAGAAAGTTTTTGGAGGCGTGGCCAATAATGGTTATGATCTACGCATGTTCATATAAGACAGTTTGGTGGTTGGCTTGCCGACAGTGGGAAAGGTGAAAGTTACTGCTGTAGTTTAGCAACATAGTTGGAATACTACTTATCGAAAATTCAGAAAAGCTTTATCAAGACAAATGTAAGGATTCTCACTTTGATTACATTAGCAGATTACGATATCAGACTTTAGAGATGTCACTATTTTCAAACTCTATTAAGTGAAAGCTTATGCTCTGGCACATTTTACGCAATACTTGTTATTTAAGCTTTGAACAGTTCACGATTGCTTTGAACGTAGACATAAGATTTTCAAGCAATTCAACAGGAACGAACAACCATACATGAAGAAATAAAGGCCATACAAGTGATAAAAAGAGTGTCTTTCATGTTGCATACGGTGTTTCGCTCCCCCCCCCCACCCTCCCTCTTTCCTGTTAGACATGGATGTCAAAACAAATTCTGATAACTGAAGTCTTGTCTATCTTCACTTCAGTACCGTAGTATCCTATATTTCATGGAGGTTCACCTAACCCTCTACGGCTCTACCCCTCCTCCGTCCCTCAAATGGGCTTTGATAAAAACTATTACATATACTCTGTGACGTCACCAGAAATTTACCGTTGGGTTGCTTATCACAAAACGGCTGTTTCCTCACGTGGAGCAAGGAAGGGGTAAGGGGGAGGAGTGGGTGGTCATTAATGTATACACACAAATTGGCATATCTGTTGTTGATTGCGGCCCTTTAGATTACTGTATAGTTATTGAGGGTGGATGTCGGTTTCGCGAATAAAAGTCAGTAATTTTGTTTTGCATTTTGTGGAAGAATCTGCAATAGGCTGTTTAAACACAGTCTTTTGTAAATAAATACACCATCAAATTACAAACACCAGTCCAGTACATAATCACTCTATCGGTTGTTTTCAATTCCTTTATTTTCGTTTGCAAGTTCTTAAGCTTTACCGGTGTTGTGGCCGAGTGGATAAAAGCGGTGGTATTTTAAGCAATGAGGCTTAGCAATCGGGAGGTTCCGGGTTCGATACCCGGCCGGGTCATAGTAAGGTGGGTTTTTCATCCGAGCGCAATATACGGTTTCCCATCTGAAATGACTTTCTAAATTAAAAAGATTCAAAATTTGATTTAAAATGTTGAATTGGAAGCCACCCGACGTGTAAGTTGTAGTCCAGTAGCTTTGCGGGCTTCTCACACACTTAAGCGTCGTAAAAATATCTACTGATTATTATAATTTTTATTATTACGCTTGTTTGTGCAGATTTTGGCCGAATTTGACGGTCATGACGTCATCATGTGGCCAAAGTTGACGGTCATATGACGGACATATGACGTCACCATATGGTAATAACCTCAAAGCAAATCTACTCAATAGAGATCGAAAGTCACATAAAGCTCATTGTTGTCACATATCTTATTGTCATAAAATCACGGACAATGGTTGAATGCCAATTAAAGATATACATAGCGTGCATGAAATAAACAGTTGAAGGCCATCACTAATGAAGAAACTAAAGAAAAACAAAACAAATTGCAAATATTTGTACAAAGTTCTGAAAAGTAGCTTATTTATTCCTGTTTCTGCTCCACCTCCCAGATTATTTCCAAACAATAAAGTAAGGTTCAAATCAAACAACCGAGAATGTCTAAGTGAGTAAAAAATGTAAAAATGTGACCAAAACTTACCACGTTCGTTAAGGTTTGCTCTTTGTAGCTCTCTTTTTTTATTTAAATCCATTAGATTCGATTCAATCCGGTGGATTTTTTTCTTTCTGTAAACTATAGAAATAAGTTAGCATATTTATATGCTCTTAAAATGTCCTTGTAATTGGAATGATTCTTATCTTTATGTACAGCGGTTTTTCACGTATCAATGAAGTATAGGAACACGTTGAGTTGCAGATACTACCGTGGTATATTGAATAGATAGATAGACGAGTTATAGTCTTACTGTGTTAGTAGTACACAACGCGGTCAATAATACGATATTTGACGTGTTGTCACGTAACGTAAAAACGCAGCAAGGTAAGTATTTGACAATTTTCATCAAGATATAATATTGTCGTCACTTAGACAAGTTGCCAACTCGACAAATATTGTTATTTTTAACATGTTCTCAAGTTTTAGTACAAAGCAGCAACTCGGCAATTTTCGTCAAATCGTCATGTTAAAGTGGGTAACGTGTGAACTCGACCTAATATCGTTTTTTGACCGTGTTGTCTAAGTATATCGTACTCTAAACTGGCACAACACATGCTACGACACTAAAGGTGTGTGTAGTACACAACAAATGACACATCATTGCTGTTAAATATTGTTATTGTATACTACTACACTAGAATAAAATTGGTTTCTGCTCCAGAGCACATGACCTTCAGCATTTTATATTACCATCAATGCTTTTAAGAAAAACTTAAATCAGCAGTTCTCAGAAACTTTCAACTCGAGATTAAAACAAAAGTTTTGTGATCTTTATCAACAAAAACAAAGGATGAAACTACAGAGCATTTAAAGTGCCAAAGAGATATTAATATTTCTGGTGAATTATTTTAAATATCTTGTAAGGGGGGAAATTAAGATATTAACATATTGATATACAAGATGTTCATATCTCAATATATATACGTTGAGATGTTGAAATATTGATACAAGATCTTAATATCTCAATATCTGAATATTAAGATATGATATCTTAATATGCTAATATCTGCACATTAACATATTGAAATATTTAGATACGATATCTTAAATATGCTAATATCTGCACATTAACATATTGAAATATTTAGATACGATATCTTAAATATGCTAATATCTGTACATTAACATATTGAAATTTTTAGATACGATATCTTAATATGCTAATATCTGTACATTAACATATTGTAGAAGTTAACTACAATATCTTAATATGCTAATATCTGTACATTAAGATATTGAAATATTTAGATATGATATCTTAATATTCTAATATCTGTACATTAATATATTGAAATATATTAAGATACACACATCAGTTATTGCACAGGCGTACAGAAGAAACGGAATATTTGCTGATAATGAGGGGTTTTGTATTTGGTACAGAAATCCTGCCCATATTTGGACTTGAGATTGTTAACTGACTTTATATCATGTGTTTATATTCTTAATGTTTACTGGCAGAAAAAATTTAAGTGCCTTATTTTTTTCTACTAGCAAGCGGCATTTAGCCAGTAAATACAGTAGCTCAAATTTTTTTTCGAGGGACACAATGAATTTTGTTTTGTATTGCACTACTTAATGTATAACTTGCTAATTCAAAGCAGTGAATTGATCCCAGTGGATCCCCTAGTTGGATTGAGGGGCTATCCAACAATGTCCTTCCCCCAGAAAAAGTTGGAAATTATGGGGAATAAATGGTGCATTCTGAGGCATTTTTAGGCTATAAAGTAGCATCTTTGAATGATTTGTATGGGGTTGAATATCCATTGACATCATACTCCTTATGGTTAACTCCATTCACCAAAATATATAGCACCTTTACTGTAACATAGACTCGTTACTTCCTTCATAAGTATGAATTTTCATTGTTTCTTATATTATTTTAATGAATCGAATTGTAGACTGTACAAGTGTATAAACAGTTGGAGGTATGAAAAACACTAATAAAAAATACCCCCCTCCCCCCAAAAAAAATAAAGAAATGACCTGTAAAATATGCACTATGACAAGGTTTTTGCATATAAAGGACTATCAAATCCACAAGCATATACAGTTATACAAATATAAAATTAAATATAAGGAGAACAAGAGATTGTCCTTTTAAAGTAAGTACTGTATATTACATAGTTCATCAGGGCACTTTGGGAGTTAATGAAAACAAACTGAAAAAGGTTTCCCCTACAATTTTGGATTGAAATGTGCATTTTATAACATCCCCCCCCCCCAATATTTAAGGGTTTCAATGAAAAGCCACTTGAATATTTACCAACAATTACTCACAACTTTCAAATGAAGGACTTTGGGCAGCAAATTTTTAGTCTTTATTATGTCATATAAATAGTCCAAAATAAAATCAAAACAGGAAACATTTGATTGTTATAGTAATGATTCTGAAGCTAATTCTCTAAATTTCTGGAATGCTCTCTGAAAAACTAAATTGATGATATCGGCTCCACAGTACAGGTATAAATATTAATGCAATGTTTCATAACTTCTAATAACTCATCTAAAACATGTTCTAATATTTTCATAATAACTACAGAGTACATATGGATGACACTTAAACACAATTTTGTCATATACAAATTTTCTACTACAGTCTAAACATGCCATCTGAGGCCATAAAAAGGCTCATTATGCTTTGTCATTGAGTTTTGTGCTGCTGCTGAGAAACTGACCAAATTGTCTGTCAATTAGGCTTAATAGTCCAGTCATTTTAATTGATAGTACCACAGTTGTATACAGCTGTAAGGGTAATTTTTTTTCAAAAATTGAAATATATAACCTTGACTCTTAGCAATGGGTTTCGATGGTTTACGACATATCAAGATTATTTCGGTAACTAAAGCCATCTTTTAAATACAGATACTTTACTAAGTGATTCATGATCATGACTGGTTATATCGTGATCAGCTCCATATGATGAGGAGTACTCTCTAGCCAATGAACTTGATGAGGTGATAATTCTTTACAACTTAACAGAAAACATGTACGTTACGGAATACTAGGTATTAGAGTTAACCTGCACGAAGCAAAGGGGGAGGGGGGAGCATTGTACTTAACAAGGAAAATAAAATTGCATGTTGTTCATTATTTGCATTGTCATAAAAACCTCTAAGTCGATGAAAACTTCAAACCGATTGCATAATATTCCACACAAATCTGTGTGGGAATGTCAAATTTTTGTTAAGCCAGCTACACACAGCAAGACCAAATATGTTACCAGACTCAACTTTACCATGGTAACGTGGAAGATTATGGATAGTTGGGGAGTATGTGTGATTATTAAAGACAGTGTGACCGATCAAATAATTTGCCAGTTTTAAGTTTTAAGTCTTAAGTTTTGAGCCTTCAGAGTGGGGAAAATCGACATGTGGCATTTTCCAGACTCGCAGTCGAAAAAAATTGGCCACGTTTTAAGAAATGTGACCATAGCTGGAGGGAAGTATTAAATTTTGTATCCGATCATAATGTGCACCGATTGTGAACATTAAACAGTTGTTGTATGAGTTGTACAAGTTGTTCAGTGTGTGAGGATCAGCTATGAGACCGGGGTACTCCAGGGAGCTGGAAAAATCCCAGCTGACTGGTAAGACCGCAGGTCTTCATGGCTATCGAGAACTGGGTCAAAATAGCCAGTGTGGTCAGGTCGCCGCATACTGGGCGTGGTGGCGTGCAACCGGCTTAAATTTAAACATCGTTCATAAACCAACAGCCATCCATAAGTAGAAAAGCATCCAAGACCGGAGAGGAAGATAGCTCAAACAGCAAATCGTACAGAGAAAGCAGCACGGAAGACTCTCTGCGCTTTCAAGAGCTTTTGGTATCCGCCTCAACATTCTCCCAGTTCGTATATTTAGACCAGACGATGCCAGATGCTTGTGCCACAAAATCACTGTCCGCCACTCCACGGAGTGTTCATGCAACGTCAGTTGGTTTACACGAGAATGGTTTGACGAGCCTACCATTATTGACGGACAGGCAGACTGTTTTTTCTTCACTTTTTGAGATGACGTAGGGCACACCTTGCAGCTGTTGCCTTGGCAATGCGATAGTTACGCCCCACTCCCTTAAATTGGCCTTTACCGACGACGTTCACGGTTACTCTGGTCTTTCCATCCATGGTTCTCTCAGGCGGTCTGTAAGGAGACAAGTTTATGATAGGAATTTACTCGACTTGTACTCTCCAACTCTCCAACTCTCTTCCCTGTCAGATGGGGACATTGGGGTGGAGCTTATGGAAGTCTGTATAGAAAAGGGTCTCTTAACTTAAATCTGAACAATTGAGGTCAAATTTAATTCTTTAAAGACTTCTCTTTTAATACGTTGAGTTATAATTTGTAACAAAATCTGCACTCACCCAAACTTGGCAGTTTCTGGTTCCATCTCCAAAAGTTCTCTGACTGGAGAAATTGGCAAATTGGCAGCATATTGCTCTGAAATAGATAATGAGGTACATTGACAGGAAATCAACAAGTTGAAGAAAAGGAGGAATCATTATTATTATAGACATTATTTTATAAATTTACTTCTTAACCTAACAATTGAGCTTCAAGCTAATAAACTGATAAAGATTTGGAAAGATCTAGTCTATGATAGTTGACTATTAAATTTCTGGACTGCTCACATTGCTGTGCCACTGTTCAGATGTTCTGGCATGTTGGTCAAGATTTCTAACTATTAAATAAAAATGTCCAGATGATCTACATGAATATGCCACTGTCCAGATACACACATCACCCCTCCTGCCCCACCACCAACCCTTCCCCTCTCAGTTATGAGAAACCTGGTAAGGCCTTTGTACCTATTTGCTGTATCATCATTGGGTCATAAACAGCATCCATTGACATGCCACTGTCCAGCTATATACACCACCCATCCTGTCCTCCTCCTCTCCCCCCCCCCCTCCCTCCTCATCCTGCCCCTCATCCTTCGTCTCTCAGTAATTTTTAGCTGGTAAGGCCTTTTTACCTA
>JAIPMN010023113.1:0-10371 GCA_020650975.1 Apostichopus californicus
TAAACGTGTTAATACCTTATCCGATTAACACTAAAACGCGTTCATTAAGTGTTACAAAAATGTGTTAATTTAGGCGTTAAAACATTAACACCATTTGTTAGAGTGTATAATTTAACGTGCGTATAAGATAATACTAGATTTAGTAACACTATGTAACACTAAGTAACATACATAATGTGATTATTCACATATAAAGCCATATATTGCACTCCGCGTGTTTGAACATGGATACAGTACTTTAATAATATAACGTTATTATACCCTAGACTATGTAGGTCTATAATTTAATGTGAGGGTAAGATAATACCCAGATTCAGGAACACCTTGCGACATGCGTTAACACTGTGTAACACTATGTTACACTTTGTAACACTATATTACACTATGTAACAATAAGTAACAATATGTAACACTATGTTACATCATGTAAAATTATGTAACAATATGTAACACTATGTTACACTATGTAACACTATGTAACACTAAGTAACATATGTTATGTGATTATTCACATATATCCATATATTGCATTATACGTTCAAATATTGATACAGTACTACTTACAGTAATAATATACAATAATACCTCCGACCATGTAGTATATATTTAACAATCATATGCATATTAAAATACCAGATTCAGTCATATAAAACAACTGTATCTGTACGCGTAAACAATATACATATAATGTTCAAATATACCACCACATATGATATCGTATATCGTAACACAAGTAACACAAACCATTAACAACGGTAACCATGCGTATCATTTTATACCGCATGTATAACATAACAGTTTTATTAACCGCACACGTAAGGGAATAGTTTACTCTATACATATCATAGTAACCTATTCAATTCCCCCTCAAATAATGAATACATATTTGACATATTTGTCCATATGTGTTATTACACGTAATATTTGTCAGAAAAATTTGTTAATTTTGACAGGAATGATGGTTTTATTTCGAGGCTCCAAGAATCACGCTCTGAGAGTGATGTCGCTTTCAATCAAGAACGTGCTCTGTACCAAAAAGAAGTCGAAGAAAAAGAAATGTTCAGATAAGGTGTGTGTTTGATAAACCATCGCAGGTTCGAAAAGAGGAAAAACTTGATAATAGTTTACAGCGCAGAGACACAAAAAAATATTTAAATAATATCTTTAAAAAAAAAGGCATATTGTGCTTGTTTCTTGTTGTCTTTAACAAGCATTGGTAAGAACTAAGAACTGTTAAACTGCCCATGATTACAGATATAGGCCATATAAACAAACCATGAAATATTGCTTTAACGTATATTAGACCCTAATTATATATTTATACAAACTAAAATAAAAAATGTAAGCAAACTTCTTATCCACTAGAAAGCCTGTGTAAGAGAATGTGTAAAACTAAGTTGGCCTGACGTTTTGATCCTAGCAGGATCTTCTTCAGAGGCTAAAAATATTATATTTATATATACTTATACCGTAGGTAATATACGTTTACATAGGACCGGAATACAATGAATCGTATTTTATAACATAGGTAATATTCGTAAAAATAGGTAATACAATCGAGAAAGTATTACTTTACGTTAAAGCAGTTTTGGTCAGTTTGAAAAGACATCTCGTTATGCTTTGCAGTAACTTATTCATTCGTGATTATATTATGACGAATCTTTGATTCATGATTTGGTCATTAGTCACGTGTCTAATATACAACATTCCGATGCAATTTGGCCATAAGGCTGATTTTATCATCTTATATAAGTAATGACGTCATTGTATCGTCACTTATTGGATTTCATAAACTTCTAAATAAGAGACATATTTGATATCATCGCTTTCTAAGTATCAAGTGGTATAGAAAAGCTAAGAAACTCAATTTATAAAACAAGAATTGCTGTAAGGAATAGTCTGGAACTGAAATAATTCATCGTCCAGATTTAACATTAAATACTTTTAATGTTACATTCCCCGGAGGTTTCTCTCTTGATTGTCGTATTAATTTGCGTCACACACCCAAACACACATACCACAAGTCGCTGATAAACTATAGAACTTCATTTGAAATTCATGAATTGCTTAAAAAACAAATAATAATTATAAAAAAAACGTGCGTAACAAGTGAAAGAAAGATGTGATAATAAAATTGCTGATTGCGATTAAGACAGCTGTCATTAATAACATACTAATGAAGAAAGATGTACGCTAACTTCAAATGTTTAAGTACATTCTCCGCTTTCCTTGAGTCATTTGGCAAATGAAATTTATTTATCCTTGTAGAAAGCGATTCGTGTTATTAACGCTGACTACAGGTAATATACTTTTCTTATCGCTTCATGGGATGTGCTTTGACGAAGCCCTTTGTTTATTCATAAAAGACTATAAATTAAAACGGAAAGTAAAATGAGGTAAAAAAAAGCTTTATGTAAGTTGAAAATTATGTTAAATCTTGTTCTCGCGTGAGGTAGTATTTGCGTATACGTTCACCGTGGGGGAATAAGTATAAAATATTAATATTACAGAAGACTTTTGATTCCATTTTTTGAATTTTAATGTCATTCTATATTAAGATCCTATTAGCTAATGTAAATCATCTGATCGGCAAGAGAAGATTAATTCCGAATCAGTTAGTAAGACTTGTGAAACTTGAACATCAAAATAGGAATTGTTTTTTTAGAAACTTCAAGGTGTTTTGGTGTGATTAATTACTATGATTGATTATTATGGTTACAGAGGGAGGAAGATTCCATGCCCAAGTGACGTATTAAACATATAAATATTAAACATAGTCCAATTAATAGTCAATCGACTAAAACTCAATTAGTATCCATAATAATTGTCATTATGGAAGTCTAGAATCAAATAGAACAAGTAGTTATTCCGATCAACAGAATTGAATAGAATGAAAAGGTATAATATGGAATCAAATGTAATTTTATATGGCATTCTATGTAATACCATTCCATTCCATTTAATTCATGACAATGCATTGTATGAAAGGTGACGGAAGAGGGTTTAATCCCTGGAG
Source organism: Apostichopus californicus (assembly GCA_020650975.1). Classification (NCBI taxonomy): domain Eukaryota; kingdom Metazoa; phylum Echinodermata; class Holothuroidea; order Aspidochirotida; family Stichopodidae; genus Apostichopus; species Apostichopus californicus. The sequence goes on from JAIPMN010023113.1 coordinate 3,017, forward strand.
GATGGGGAGACAAACTTCGAAGGGCATTGGGATATTTTGACTTTGATTTCAGTAAACAATCCGCAAAATCAACTAAAAAAAGAGGTTTCCCACAAAATGGTTCCTCTGTGCATTCGGTACCGCAAATTCCAGTACGTGAGAGTTTCTTTACACTAAACGGCACTTTGTTTTCAATACTAGAGGGACATTCTGTTACTACATAAATGGTAAATGAGTAGTTTTCATTTACGAAAAGGGCCCATCTAATTTATTTTAACGGGGTTTGGAGAAATTAAACTGGGGAGCAACCGGCATCTTTCCAACAAGTCATCCCCTTAATTTATATAAAGGTGACCTTTTACTGCGAAGATACAGTTAGCTTATTAAGGTAAGTCTACAGTGTCAACAATACCGATTGCGTTGGTGTATCTACCACCCGTTGGACTCAGCTGTGAAGGTTGGGTTATAGCAAACAGTTTTCGATGACATCTAAATCTCCGTTACTCGTCAATATCAGCCACTACGAACGTATATTATTCGGAAACTCCAACCTTCCAAAGAGGCGATTTCTGAAAGGCCTGAAGGAAGTCAGAAGCTAAAGTGAATCGATTCCAGTTCCCTCTAAACGACATATATTAGTTCGTCCTTCTTTCCTTCTTTTCATGAATGGACTCTCACTACCTTGACCTCGCCAAGAGCGGATTATTTTAGGGAATGGAAAATATAAAGCAAAGCGATTATTGAAAAGACAAAAATCTTTGTGCCACCAGAAAAAGAAAAGAATAAAAAAGGACGAATGAATAACCTTATTATGCTCTGATCAAATTAATAACAATACGATGAAAATAAGTGAGTGGACGGTCGTTTTAGGCGATTTGGTAGATTTATTGGTTGAAGCAGGAAGCTCCTTGGTTGATGGGGAAGAAGTGAGTTGCACGTCTTTGTAAAGGTATTCTATGCATCTCTCAGACTATGATCAAGGTTATCTTGTGTTTTGGTTCATTGATTTACCAGTCCATAAATACGACATTTGCTTTACATAGGAAGGTAATTACTGGTTGATGGGGTAGAAGAGTATTGCACGCCTTTGTAAAGGTATTCCATGCATCTCTCAGCCTATGATCGACATTCGCTTGTGTTTTGGTTCATTGATTTACCAGTCTATGAATACGACATTTGCTTTACATAAGACTGACGGTAATTACTGATTCGTGGGGAAGAATTGTTTTGTACGCCTTTGTAAAGGTATTCCATGCATCTCTCAGCCTATATATGATGGTCGACATTCTCTTGTGTTTTGGTTCATTAATTTACCAGTCCATAAACACGACATGTGCTTTACAAAGGAAGGTAATTACCGGTTGATGGGGAAGAAGTGTATTGCACGCCTTTGCAAAGGTATTCCATGCATCTATCAGCATATGGTCAAGATTCTTTTGCTAACTAAGCTAAGCACGGTTAATTTAATAACCAATTGACTTAACATACAAGATCCCATTTGGCTCAGACGTATATGAGTCTGCTCGTTTCAGCCAGTTGGGACAATTTCCTAATGCTAATACCTTTCTAAACTGTACTATAATATCATGCTCCAAAGCACTAGTACTGACAGTACAAACAGTTCCTAATCTTGATCTGATAGAAACATGATATTCATACTGCTCGTACTGACAATACGAGTGCTCTGAAGCATGGACATGACACTACAGTATAGAAGAAAAAAAATCAAATTTCTTCACCGGTTTAAAAAAAAAACAGGTTCATAATATTATTAACGCCGTACATAATAACTGCGTCAGACTATTGTTTTACTAATGTTTTACATCCATGATTCATTCTTGGAGATAAATCAGTTTTTCAAGTGCCTTATCGTTTTCTTTTAGGACAATAAATTTGACCATAGTTACCCAAAATAGTTTATTTCCCAAGTTGCTTACGAACATGACGTCTGAAGCGAACTGATAGACAACATACAATCGTACTGTGTGAATAAGGCAAAAGAAATCTCATAGGGAAATGAGAATCACGAACCTGATTTTTAAACCAGCAGTGAAGAAATTTGATTGCACGAATCATTGCATTAAACCGAGAAATTCTTTCAATTAAGTAAATTATACTGATCATGTCTGACAGCAGAAATAGGCACCCACACATATATAAGTAGAAAGAAATTTGGAACGTGTGTAAGGCTAAGAAGTACAAATTACCACTCATAATTAATGAAAACCAACACCACCACTCGAAAGATGCTAAATTAAAAAGTAATTTAAAACCATTAAGAAAAAAAAAAGGTTCTAAAGTGCTCTAAGCTTGCAAAACACATTTTCTAAAATGAACCTTAAGCGTAATATAAAAAGAATATGATTTATTTTTCTCATCTCTTCGTCCGGCTCCGTTTCGAAATTTGGGTGATTTTTATCTTAGACGACAAAAATTGGCCAAAAAACAGGGGAAAAAAACAGACTGAATCACCCCGGGATATCATTGCTGTATCTGTTTTTTGCGTCATGATATTCTTTATATATATTTTTGTTTCTTCTTCTTCTTCTTCTTTAACAAAAAAAATCTGCGATACGATTCTTCAAATATAATGTTACAGATTACTTGCCACCGTATGGTTCATCTTCTTTCATAGATACTATAGTCTTTCAGGGTACTGAAATGCCAAGAGTCACTTGAAAGGGAAATTCTTGATATTTCGGATTTATAATAATAACTGTGAAATTAGACACACTGAGAGAAAGAATATGGTAATTATATATTATAATTATATCATGATAAAGTACATGTATAACACACCACGGAAGTATAATTATTGAGTATATCATTTATTTGGCTTCCTAACGTAAAGCTTACTGGATCTTATAGTAAAGCAAATCTACCTCAAGTTGAATTAACTATAGTTGCAGAAATTGGTTATTTTTAAAATTTCACCCAAAAAGGGTTTTGAAAAAAAAAACCAAAAGGGGTAATAAATAAATGTTTGTTTAACAGAATCATATTAGAAACATCTACCGAATTAAAGTAACAGTCTGAAAGCATATTGAAATCCTGTGCTTCGACTGCTTGTTACGTTTCAATTAGCTTTTCAGTTACCGTTTCGGGAGGAAATTCTACTTGGTCCTGTGTAAAGTACGATTCCGTGTGATACTTTCGTGTCACATTTTCGTTGTTTACCGTAAATGTATTAGCATGATTCTTAACTTGGCTTTTCCTACAAACCTTGGCTCACCCAAGAGATAAAGTATTGGTACGGAAAAATAAAACAAATTGATCTACTCTTAATCTTTAAAATGTCTTACATTCAATCATTTTAACCAGATGATAACACAAGATCCGATCCATTTTGTTAAGAAGGGGTGGATGTGGGCCTGAGGTTATTAAATGTGAATTTCATGTAGGGGAGAGGGGGGGTGCTTGGGTCCCTCCCACAGCTAAAATGGAAGGTGCAGTTTTGGAATTTAACCTTTTTGGGCCACATTTAGTCTATAAACTAGAAATGATAGGTCTAGATCGCAAGTATTTGCTTATATCTACTTTAAATTCAATTTTGAGTTTGTGAGGTTGAAAAAGATGGTGAGTGGAGGCGGGGTATCCACCCCTAATCCCCTAGATACGCCCATGAAGTATGATAGTGGATAAAGTTAACAAGGGACCAACACTGTGTACTGTGTACTGTGTAAGCTACATAGTTGCTATTTCATCACAGACTTTAATCTGGTCTCTGACGTCATCTAGTTCCGATTTAGTGTCTATATACCTCAGAATAATGTTATGCAATTTACCGATATGCTCCATTAAACTGTTCACTTCAAGCTTGAGAGCTTCAGCTACAAGGGTCAGTTAGATTTATTTATTTTGTGACGGTTGGTTTCTCCATGCATAGAGTTGCGATATTAATATTACCGTTTTGTCAAAATCAATATATTTCATTTAATTTACAGTTCATCTTCGCGTCCAGTTGTTACGTCCCTTGAACGCAATTAACTGTACGTACTACTACAGTCTATATTTACACACCGTTAGATTCTATAGTGTCACTTGTAATCTAAATGTTCATATTCCCATGATGATGATGATGAAGATGGTGGTGGGGATGATGATGATAACGATGTTGGACAATGCTTGTTTACGTATGCTGTCTTGGTCGTATTAAAATATTACTGCTAAGAGCAATATCCCATCACGCACATGCAAACTTAAGACACACGTCCCTATACGAAATAGTCGACAGCTTCTTGCATTTGCTGTATGGTCACGACGTAAAAGAGTTTTCTTGGGGTGTGGAGGGTGGGGAGGGGGGGGGCTGGGGATGATACGGTTGGGTAGGAATGTAAGCGTCAACGAGTTGTAGATGTAAAATTACTATCATGGTATGTTTGTGACAAAAAATGACACTATTTAGCTGTCAACAACCAAAATAATTCTCTTTCTCTGGCAACATTGAATAAGACGAGACCGAGAAAATTATGAGAATTACTCGACCTCAGGTCCGATGACTCATAACAATACCCTGTTCTGATACGTTACAAAGCTGAAGTTAATGACACTCGCGATAATTGTAATATGTGCTTGTATGTCACTACTGTGATAAGGAGGGAAACAATCTTGTAAATAGTATACTATATATTACATAGTTATATAATATTAAGCAGTCAGGGGCGGTCTGGGGCATACATTGATACCTTTCTCAGGGATACAACCGGTGGCGCTAAAGGCCTTGAAACAGACAACGCATTTGGTGATTCAGATAAAGCTCAAATATTGTCGCAATCTAGAGGAATTCGCAAACTGCAGCTCCTCACCCTGATTACGTGCCTCTGCGTGCCTCTTAGTGCCTCTACGTGCCTCCACGTGCCTCTACGTGCCTCTGGGGGCATATGGGTGCCTCTCCGTGCCTCTGCGTGCCTCTTAGACGCCTCGTACTAAGCGGCGCACCGCTTCTGAGAAGGTGAACCCGTAGGCTAAAGTCTCCTTCCAAACTACTAGTTTTTGTTACAATATGTCAGATTGCGGTTGCGAGGAAGGGGGAGGGGTGAGGGGGTGAGAGATACTCTAAGGAAAATCAGCAATTTGTTCAGAGCGTATATATATATAGGAAGGTCATAAGATAAGGTAAGATACGGTCAACTTTATTTAACCTAAAAAAGGGTAATTGAATGCTCGCATAAAACCGTAAACAGTGATACAAAAATATATAACAATGTAAAATTATAAAGACATCCTCAAACAATACAATAGACAAGGCAAGAGACCTGAATAGTCCTAACAAAAAGGTACTAAACAGGCAAGCTCTAGCGTTTGTCATTTAAGTTATGAAGTGATATGCATTGTGGAATAATGAGGAGGAGGAGGAGTGAGTCATAGAACAATAAGTAAATAGCTCAGCAGACTTGACGTTACAGTAATGAATCGAGTAAGCTACTATAAATAAAGGGTAAGCCAACGTTTTCAAGGAATCACTTACCTGGGTGTCGTTCTTACTGAGTATTAGTTTATGTCCCTGTAATATTTTCCGCTGATCTCGTCCTTTGGGATTATTTAACATATCCACCGCCAGGTTTAGCGCCGGTAGTACGCCTCGTCCCACCTTACCCACTTCAATATCACGTGACATTGGGTATAATCCAGTAATGTGAATTTCTCCTGCCAGTGCGTTCTCCAACATAGATGCGATAAGAATCCACTGAATCAAACGTAGATTGAATTTGAAGTTTGAAAAGCTACAACGTGGAGGAGAGGCGTGGATAAACATCTTTGACTGTTGAAATAAGTGTAAGAGATGGTTGGCGTTATATGAAACAGAAATATGTGGAAATGAAGAACATAAATATGACAGGGTCACGGTTGTAGCTTTACAAGCTGACTAATTAGGTCAGGTTAAGAGAAAATCTAACTGATTTCCCCTTCATCATGTTATTATGGGTGAAATTCATTCCCAAGCCAAAATTTTAAGGCAACTATTTCAAGTTTTTATCAAATGTGTAATTTCGAAAAATGAGCAGTCTGCAGAGAGGCTATTATTGATATTCAACGAGTACAGTAGTCTGCAGTCAACCAAACTAATCCCATGGAATCTTCAGGGTCCGTTGCTTCTTCGTATAGATATCCAGAATGGCTCCCTCCTTTAATCTGCAGTTGGGCACACCACGAATAGTATATTATACGTCGGCCATTCCAAGCATGGAAACTGAGCGTTTTCTATTTGTTCGTCTAGAGGTGCCAAATAAAAGGAAAATAGAATTGGCCTACCCAAGTTCATTACACGATTGGGCTTGAGTGAAATGGGACAGGGTTCTTTCGTGAAACCCATTTATGTTACTGCACCAGGACCCTTATTTCGCGACTGTTAAACTTATACAGAAAAAAACTTGCAAAAAGCTGCTCAAATTAAGCCGAGAGATAGATTTACAACTAACAAACTCACTGCTTGAAATGTGTGTATAGTTGCAGTCGTGATGCTTAGAATGTATGTCGGGGTATGTATATATTTACATTAATGATTTTACGTCTCAAGTTTGATAACATTCAACTGCAGTCATCCATATAAGCGAAGGAAGAACCAAACTATGCTTTACTAGAGATGAAGTCTAATACTACAGCCTGTAGGCATGTGATTCTCTCCAATAATCTGTTCTTTGCAAAAACCCTCGTAAAAAAAGTGCATATGTAATAAACTACATGTTGCATCGGTAATCCGAACCTTCAACCTATAAGTTGGTTCTCCAGTTTCATCAGAAACAGGATGTAATCTGTTCATAAAGGATCAACTTTATTGGTCGAAATCCTTTTACTCTTGAAACCGAAAACTGAATTGCTAGTGCCACTGAGAATAATAAAAAAAATAAATAAAAAGCAGGTATAAAATACAGATTATTTCAAAGGAAAATATCATCAACAATGGGGAAAGAAGAAGAAGAAGAAGACGAAAACTCAAAATCATCGATATGATTACAGTAAGGTAAACGAATGGTCAGAGTCTTGCAGTTCTCGTGTGATATTATTGATTAATCAGATCAGATCAGATCAGATCAGATCAGATCAGATCAGATTGAACAGGATCGGATCGGATGGGGTCAGATCAGATGCTAAACAATTCTTCTCATGTGTGTTTTTATTGTCATCATTTTAAAGTAAATATTATACTTTAACAATAAATACATTAGAATATGAATACATACAACTTCATTAAGCTGCGGAACTTCTTTATCTTGTGAAACCAAATGGTCATGGAAATCCAAATGGTTATATAGAGTAAACAAATAAATAAATACAATAAATACAATACCATTTTTCCTCGACCTTGTTCATTTATAATATCGCACGCGTTTCCTCTAAGTTTCCTCATTATAAATATATATATAAATAGATATATA
>JAIPMN010023116.1:0-14092 GCA_020650975.1 Apostichopus californicus
TATATATTGGATATTGATGCAGTTCTGAAAACGAAACAGAACGGTTTTTGGTTATTTCTATAAAACAAGGAGTTTTGTGATCATCTAAGTATACTTTATGAAGGAAATTCTGCCTAAAGATGTATTTTACAATTTACTGCCACGGTGAGAAAACAAAATAGATCAAAATAACAACAGAAATCAAGTTTCTTTAAAGCCTCACAGAGGCATGCCTTATGGCTATATGTGTGCAATAACAGGGGTATGTATGTGTGAGGTGGGTAGGTGGGTAGGTGTAAGGTTATTACTGGTTCCCATAAACTTGATTGATTCTGTCATACAATGAATCATAATATCAAGGGTAGTAGTTTTGGTTTTATTGGTTACTCTATACTTGTTTATTTACATTTCATGAATAATTTACAAATTACGTACAAGGTAGATTATAGTCCGTATAGTGCTCGTATTCTAGATGATTTACCCTTACCCTTAGCCATACCCTTACCATTACCCTTACCCTTACTCTTACCCTTACCCTTACTGTGCATCTTAGTGAAGTTTGTACACGTATACTCAGACATATTTAATGGCAATATAGGAACTATACTGCAAAATTACGTACTCACTTTCGAGCTTAGCGTTGTGTACTCATTTTATACTTAGGGGAACTATACGTGTACTCATGCTGTTGTACTCTGTATGTCTGCAACTAGGTTCCATGATTCAATAATAATTGCACGTGCCAGCAAACCGCTCCCAAATTAAAACAAAAACAAAAACATATCATATATTTTATGTTTATCTATAATATGTAACATCATACTTTACCATAAAGGAAATTTAAACTAGACCGAAACTGCAATGCATAGTATGGAACCTTGTCCTCTTTATGAAACCATGATACCAGAGCGGCAGGTGCATTCGATACGGTGGAGGGACTTTTCATAATCTCACTACTGCTAAACTAACATAAAGATTTCTAAGCCATGATTATGATAATTATTTAGAGTTGCTGTTGACATTGACGTTTTTGCTTAATTAATCTCATGAATCCCCATTTCTCTTGTTTTTGACAGAGCGAAACCGATATTGGCAATGATCGAGTCAAAACTAGGTTCACGGAGTCTGTTGCGATGAGTTCCTATCTAGCTTGCTTCATTGTCTGTGATTTTGAAAGCAAGAACAAGACGTTAAAAAGTGGCAAACCGGTAAATATCTCGTTTTCGATTACTCATACCTGTGTTCAACATTTTCCATCCTATGCTTTCATTTCCCTTTAAAATCTTAATCAAATGGTAGAAGAAAATGGAATTAAATGGAAGTTGCATAACTAGAGAAGATGTTCGATGTTCCCAAAATTCCAACAGCTTTTTCAGGAGAATTAACCACTTTATTATCTCTATCTATTCTGATTTGCCAAAGTAAACTTCAACATTAGGCCTAATCAATCAACAAATTTCATTTTTAAACATGTTTCGAAGACAATGATATGTTTACAAGATTGATTATTCATATTTTGATATTTTCTAGTTCCGAGTTTACGCGCCTGACTTCCAGATCAACCAGACGGATTATGCTTTAGATTCCGGAGCGAAAATTACAGATTTCTTCGAAGAATACTACAATGTTGAATATCCACTTCCGAAACTAGGTATGCAATAGAAATTGTACTCGGAAAGTATTTAGGTAGATTTATAATAGTATACATTTATAGAAACATTCAGGATTATCATATTCTATGTCTTAAGTTAACTATATAAGCTCGGGGGTATAGCCCCCATGCAAAGTTAAAATATTCAAGTTTGAAAGTTGAAATATTTTCCCTTCCGACAGATATGATATCTATTCCTGACTTTTCGTCCGGTGCCATGGAACATTGGGGTTTGATTACTTACAGGGAACGGTATATGTTATACGACGAACAAGAGTCTTCGGCTTCAAACAAACAACGAATTCTCAGTGTTGTGTCTCACGAACTGGCTCATATGGTGAGTTCCTTTATAGAATTATGCACCTAGTCACGTGTCATTTACAGATATATCAATAAGTGACAATATTTTGAAACAATCTATATATAATATATGACTGTCTATATCTTGTTCAGTTTAATCAATTTGATAGTTTTAATGTCGCCGTTGAAAAAGAATGAACAGTGTGAAACATTAAATGCAGGAAAGAAGAGAAACGGAGTACCAAAGTTATAAGAGCAATTCGAGTGAAGGAGGGACGAAGGGAAGGGAGGGGGAAGGGTGGGGAATGGAGGGGGAAGGGTGGGGAATGAGGGGAAGGGTGTGGATAGGAAGGGAAGGGGTGAGGAATGGAGGAGAAGGGAGGAGAAGTCGAAGAGAAGAGAAAATATTCAGATGAATTTGGCAGGCTGTGTTTTAGCCTGTGTAATAATGAGGAAAAACTAGTATTTATTATCCGTTTAGTGAGCATGCGCATTACCTATTAATTTATCCAGATGTTATGAACTGTATGTGGGTTCCTTGTATCACTCATATCTATAGGCAATAAAGCTGCAATATTGCTGTTTATATTCAGTTATTTCTCAATGTTCTGCCAGTTTTTGTTTTCGTAGTAATTATTTACAAGTAAGAAAATGATGTCATACGGAAGCGAGAATTATATGGCGAAACATAAACGTATCGTAGTGAAAGGTATAGTTTCCTATACCTCATTGAAAGAAATGCATCTAAATATATATTATACATATATTATATATATTATATATTTGTGAGCCATAGGGACATGATGTTACAAAACTAATTCCTTGATATATAGCATATACAATGAAATTTGACACCAACAATCTTTCTTTGACAGTGGTTTGGTAACATTGTAACCATGGACTGGTGGGACGACCTCTGGTTGAACGAGGGATTTGCCAGTTACGTAGAGTACATCGGCGCCAACCATGTAGAACCAGATTGGCAGATGGTGAGACCTCCATCAGTTAGTTTGTTATATTTCGATAATTTATCCACAGAGGAAAACTGACTTGTATTACTCGATTCCGTATTGTACTCGTACTCGCATACATACATATATTTTATAAATAATCGAGTACATTTGTGTATACTTGTAATAAAGTACATTTATATTGTACGCATAATCGAGTACATTGATATAAGTAGTCATAATCGAATACATTGATGTCTTTACTCGCAATCGATTACATTGATATTTTTACTCGTAATCGAGTACATTGATATCTGCACTCGTAATCGAGTACTTGATACCTGTACTCATAATCGAGTACATTTATATTTATACTCGTAATCGAGTACATTGATATCTGTACTCATCATCAAATACATTGATGTCTTTACTCGCAATCGATTACATTGATATCTGTACTCGTAATTGAGTAATTCATATTTGTACTCGTAATCGAGTACTTGATACCTGTACTCATAATCAAATACATTGATATCTGTACTCGTTATCGAGTACATTGATTTCTGTACTCGTAATCGAGTACTTGATATCTGTACTCTTAATCGATTACATTGATATCTGTACTCTTAATCGAGTACATTGATATCTGTACTCGTAATCGATTACATTGATATCTGTACTCGTAATTGAGTAATTCATATTTGTACTCGTAATCGAGTACATTTAGATATGTACTTGTACCCGACAACTTATATTACACACTTCTCACTTACTATATTCAAACAATAAACTATTTTACTAAATATGAAATAATATTTTCTTTTCGGCAGTTTGATCAATTTGTGCCCAACGACATGCTGTATGTATTTGGTCTTGACCAAATCACAACATCTCATCCCATTATCGTGGAACTGGAAAATCCAGATGAAATCAACGAAGTATTTGATTCTATCCCATACAGCAAGGTGGGTTAACTACTCCACTTCTCTGCTGAACGTGGACATGTGATTTCAAGAGAAAGTGTACTGAAAGTAAATGCACCCTGTCGTTAACAAACCATAACCAATGAAGAAACAATGTTATAAACATGCGCAGATCCAACCATGTTACAGTAATGTTACTGTGCATTGTTTTATTGGCCACGACTAAAACATAAAGGGTAAATGTAAGCTCCAAATAGGTCTCATCTATAATGTCAGTAACACTCTTTCAAATGACAGTACTTTTGGACCTATATTGAACAGAAAAGAACACATCACAAAGAGAATGTGTGTTAGGGGTTCGGGCCGGGGGAGGGGGGGGGGTGAGTGAGAGTGGATATGGTGGGGGAAACTCTCACCCTTTATATCACTATTAGATGTCTGTGTTTCATTCTAACCCGGTTTGATCTACCATATATTTTGGTCAAAATCGATACGGAATCAGACATTCCTTACCAGCCCCTCTTTACCATCTTTTACTTGCGGGAAAAGAAAGGTCGGATAGGGGAACCGGTGGGGTGGCTGGCCAAGTGCATGTTGGGTATTTGTGGTTGTGCTTTTGAGGTGCACGAAGGTACTTCTCGAAGAAACATCATACCACATTCATGATCACGATTTCACGATTTTTATTTTTACAGTGGGCACAGAAGTTGATAGTATATACTAGCCGAGCAGCGTGGATATAATTAACACTAACACAAAAGCACCTTCACCTTTGTTGAAAAATTTAGTAGAATTGTAACTTAAAGGTCCGATTTTGTTGAAAAATATTCATAGACAAACATTTCTTTGTTATTGATGTTCTAAAAGTTGAAACTCTTTCTTCTAGGGGGCATCGGTTCTGAGGATGTTAAACAACTTCATCGGAGAAGAATCCTTTACCCAAGGAGTTACGGTGAGTTGTCTGTACCACTTTAAATGTCAATAGTTCTAACATAATATCATTTAACCGTTCTCAATGAATAAGTTAAAGGGGGCTCGTACATCAGCTTCGTGAGTTAGAAATTTGTTGCGTTCTTTCTCATTTTTCTTCTCTTGTTATTTATCGTAATTGTGATGAGGAAATTTAAGTTTAATTAAAGATATGGTGTATACGTCTTTTAATAGTAATCTTTACGTGATGTCAATGAGAATTGCTTATGAGGGAGGCCACTGTAAAAGGCCACGGCTATGGTCTTTAATTGTCTTTGTAATACGTAAAATGGTCTATTCTTGTCTATATATACTTAACCGATGATAATATGATTTTTCTGTTCAGAAATATTTGGAAGATTTCAAGTTCGGTACGGCTGTCAGCGATGATCTATACGAACGTATAGAAGAGGTAAATATGTAAATAAATGCAACATCTCTATTATCTCAATTTAATAATTCAAATTAGTAATTTGTGCGACAGAAGACACAGAATAGATCCATTTTGCAGGTAAGGTTTGAGATGGTTTTGGGGTTTCCTCCCTCAAGTTCACATGTGGGTCACATGTCCCCCTGCCCCTCGACATTTGTGCCCCACCGCTGGAATGGACCTTCTTCTGCCGCCTCTGCCTTATTTGCATAATTATAAACCTCTATGCGAACTGTTTGGTTAATTAATATGAGCTGAATGATTGCACCAGTTCCAGTGAGGAAAACCAAAACATTCTAGTTAAACGACTAGAAACGAAAATAGTGAACAAAAAGTGATTCTTAACTGCACTTGAGTTTGATTGATTGCAATGGAGCTATACATGATTGTGATAATACCAGTTGCTCCATTGGCGTGATAGTATTAGTTTGAATCAGCCTCAAATATTATATTTTTGTAATCACACCTTTAAGACACCTGACGTGCACCCAATATCCACATTTCCGTTTGCAATTATCCATAGGAATAATGCCATTGTTGTGAAGAATATATCCGCAGAAAATGAGGTTTTTCCACTTTTGTTCATGAAAATTGCATTTTGTTTTCTTCGGATATACCCTGAAATGTATATCTAACTGTGATAATAAATCATGACGTAACCATTTCTGTTGATTGTTTTTGATAGGCCTATGTGAACAATACTGGCGACACAAGTATAGATGTGAAGCGTGTTATGCACACATGGACGAAACAAATGGGCTTTCCAGTGATTACAATAACCAGAACAGACACCGAGCTTCAACTCGAGCAAATGTGGTTCCTTGTCGATCCAAATGCTAACAAGTCAGCAGCACTCTACGGAAGTGATTACGAGTAAGATTAATGAATATTCATAATTGACGAAATATAATACGTTGGAACAGCTTAAATTATGTTCCGTTCATACAGTGACATCATCCTGTATGTCATGCTAAAGTGTAGTTACTACTAAGCATGCGCAGGTGACATACAGTGGCGTATAGTTACTGTTTGGCATGCGCAGAAGGTGTCATATAATACCCTCATCCGGGATGTAATGCCAATACAGAACATTGTATAAGAGAAATGATATACTGTTTTCTCACACTTATGCTTTATGACGTACTTCTTTATGTTAAAACAGTTACAGATGGGAAATTCCCTTCACCTATCAGTATAAATCGGATCTCTCACAAGTACACGAGTTATGGATGCAGTGGGACGATACCGATGGTGGTAAGTAAATTTAGAAAACAAACTACACATCACTGGAATGGGGAGTTTGTTATAGCTCATAACTTACCTCTGGTATTGAATGAATTAATGAGTTATTAATGAGATATTAATGAGATATATATAATAAATGTATAAAAAAAAACAGAGGGCCTCAGGGTTTCGATCCTTGAAGGACCTTCTTCAGTATCCAACGAAGGGACCTCTAACTTACAAAAGAAAACATTGTATTCCATTAGTGAAATTCATATTAGTTAATAATTGTAACCTTTTGGTTAGATCCCACTCTATGGATGTATAATTCTTTTAGCTTCAATTTTAGATTGGCATTTGTATTTCTAACACGTCTTCTATAATTGCCTTAGAATAATATGTTTCTGTGTTGTTACATCTACACGTTTTCGAATCAATTGATGCATGACGTATCATTCTATCTATTGTTTTTAAGATGTCATCCCTTTTCCTACATCGGGTGACGACTGGTATCTAGCCAATTACGAAGAAATGAACTTTTACCGGGTCAACTATGATAGTGATAATTGGCAAAAGCTATCAGACCAACTTATGAGTGATCATACGGTAAGTGTTTCATCTGAATATGTATTTATTAAAAAATTGTATATGCCGTATAGGCAGTGGCGTGAGCGCAATAGAGAGAGCGAGGGGGTAGGGGCGTGGGGGAGGGGGGTGTAGGGGTACATGTCTAACCTACCCATCGTTAGGGGCATGTTTTACATTCAGTCGGAGAAGATTGAAACCACTCCTCCAGGTGTACAGTCAACTCTTCAACCTCACAGAAATATTCAAGAGTCCTTATTGTCACAGCCTAGTGATTAGACCTCATTTAGACCTCCATATAGGTTCATACCCTTACCTAATTCAGTCGTGGGATATTTACAATTGACTTGCTTTAGTAGCTAACGCGCACCGCAATTTTATATAGGCTTTTGAAACACGAAATCACTTGCCGCAGAAATTGCTCGCGGATTGCAATTACCCACCTGTGGTCTGACCTAATCGAAAACCTTGATCTGGGATCAATTATAAAATGGAAAAAGTGGAAACATGGAGGAAAAATAAATCTAAAAGTTGCTCAGCAAACTTTGTGTTTGTTGCCGTAAGTTATAATATTTCTTGTTTCTCCTTGCCTTAGGCAATAAACGCCTCCGACCGAGCAGGACTCATAGATGACGCATTTAACCTTGGAAGGTAAGTTTTATTATGTATTTTCATATCCCTGTTTTATTCTTTATAAATGTATCAGCAAGTTTTATTTATTTTTATCACGTTTAGGTTCATTGTTATGAGAACAATACCACTCGGTAATATTCTTAATTTCATTAACTGTTCCTCAAGGAATCCAAAAATAAAAGCTGGAAGGGTCAAATCCATTGAAAACACAATATAACCAATACATTTTGTTTGTGTTTTGCAAAGACATCGTAAGTAATCTAATATTCGAAAAGTACGCCCTCAACCAGAGTTGGATAAACATAGCTTCCAGACAACTACAATTCAACCATGAGATCATAGACGAATCATTGAAAACCAGAACTGTTCATTTGAATATATGAATGATTTATCTATTGATCTCTTTACCTGTTTACTTGTGGTCACAGCAACGGTAAAACTGGAATCTAGAGATATACCGATATGTCAAAATGGCGCTTACAAATACAAATTCAAATACAAAAACTCAAAAAGCAGATCTAAACCATTAATTGCGGGCGAATTTTTTAAAAATTTTTATCAACGTTCGAAATGCAATTCGTGTCCGGAAGGTAGGTCTAGTTAGGCGGTAAATTACATTCAGTATCATATAGCATCATTTCTTTGATACGGCGATAACTGCATCGTCAAATTTACTTTCGAAACAATGTCATTAAACTTCCTCTTTTATTTTTTTTAACTCTCTTTACAACCACAGAGCTGAACAGCTGAATTACGATGTTGTGTTGGACATGACGCTCTATTTAGAGAAGGAAACTGAGTATGTACCATGGACAGTCGCCTATGACAACCTGGCCTGGTTAAGTGAGATACTTCGATTTCAAAATATCTACGGATTATTTAGAGTAAGTAACTAAACTAGCTGCTGGCTTCTTCAAATCAATACTCACAGTCCCAGATACATTATTGCTCGTGTTTGAATGGTTATGTGGTGTCATATCTTGCACTAGCAGATTGGACTAATAGTCGCATGTCAGTGAGTTCCAAGCGACACTTTATAAATATTCATGAATGTACTTCATGAATAATTCATTTTCCAAATGACGTACTGTGAGTCAAAATATTCGGTCAGAAATTAGATTTTTTTTCAAGACATTAGCTATCTAACTTAGTTTTGTGGAACGGCTTGACCAATATTGCTATGATAAGTGTATATCATAGAATTTAAGTGACATTTCTTAGCCTTATGTTATTTTTTTTGTCAGGAATATGTTGTAAAACAAACAACCAGCATCTACGCAAGCACTGGCTGGGGCACAGGTGGAGCTGGAGGTCATTTAGACAGGTAAACCATAACTGCTATCCATTTGTTTTGTCTGTCTGTCCGTCTGTTTGTCTGTTTGTTTGTTTGTTATTGGTTTATGTTTGTCACTTACTTTTTTCTCTTACATATAGTCATTTCTTTTTTGAGAAGAACGAAATAATGCCAATAGTAGCCTTGTAGTACGAGTACAACACCGTGATTACGAGTACAAGTAAATTTACTCTAGTATCTGCTATAGTCTGCAAACTGCTCTGAGTAAAAGTGTGAGTACAATCTAATTAACACGAGTACGCTGAGTAACTATGCTAGATTATGAGTACCAGTAAGGACTCGCTCAAAGTCTGCTGAGTAGTTATTTATAGAGAAAATCAAATCAAAATGTGAATTCATTTTGAACAAATTTTTGCCGCTTTCAATAAATCTTGAAATTTTCTTTCATTTATCGCATAGGTTACTAAGGTCAGATATCATTGATCTCGCTTGCGGTCATGGCAACCAAGATTGTCTCGAAGAGGCAGTTATGCAGTTCAACACATTTTTAAGCGACGGAGAGTAAGTGTTAATGGCATATTTAGTAGACGTAGTTCTCCAAGCTCTACTGGAATGTTTACTACTCACGTAAATGTTGAGCTGAATTCAACATTTGGTAAGGGGAGTGCGGTGAGGGTCGAAAGCGCAAGGGGAGTGAGGGGGAGGGGTGTTAGGGTAGCGGTTCAGTTACAATATTGAACCACATTTTCAGGTGTCATGATTCACTTTTTTATGCAAGAATGTCATAGTTTCAATCAGTTTCATTAATTTCCATTAAACAAACCACGTGACCAAAATTCTGTCTGTGTCATTAAAGATCTTGCTTCAGTTTAAAAATTCATCGCGCTATGATATACCAACAATATTCCATTGTGATTTCTTTGTGACGTCACGTCAAGTTGTGCCATTTGTTTCATCATCCTACTACACACAGTTCACATCACCGTATCATATTACTCTCTGTTGATTCTTCGTCTAGCGTCGCCCCTGATATTCGAAGCATTGTGTACATATACGGTGCTCAGGAGATGGTCCGTCAAGACGAATGGGATATCATGTGGCAGGCATATGAAAACTCCCAGGTGGCCTCCGAGAAACTCCGTCTTCTTTATGGCATGGCCCAGACTAGGGAGGTTTGGCTGCTTTCAAGGTATATACACATATCGCGCAAAAGGCTTTTTAAATGGGGTTTTCCTTCCATAGGCAAGGAACAGGGTCCTTTATTCTCTGACGTCATCTTAAAGTACAGTGCATAGATAATTTCGTCGATTAGTGTAATTGTAAGTATGTTTGGTTGATATCTATCAAGACGATCAAGATGAAGGTTCATGAGAGGGAGGTATGGAAGGGAGGGTGAAGCAATGGGGCACGGGCGCAACGAAATTTACTGATACACACCATCACTTGAAGGTAAACGATCTATGGGAGTGTTGTGGTTCCATTTCCTATATCCGATCGAATCCATCGTATATGTGACGTACAGTCATTGGTAACATGGCCGCGAAAATGGCTATAGGTTATATGCGTTCCACCTTCGATATATCTTTATTTCTTACCGTCAGGTACCTCGAGTTTACAAAGGACGAAAACCTAATCCGAACTCAAGACTTCTTTTCTGTTGTGACGTACATTTCGGATAATCCAGTGGGAAATCCCCTTGTCTGGGATTGGGTCAGAAAGAATTGGGATTATCTTGTGGACAGGTAACCCTCATGTCATTTTCTTGTTTCTTCTAGAAGCTAGATGACTTGCTTTGGTGGCCTGAATGGTTGATCCAGCAAATTACATATTGGTGACGTAGTTACCTCCATAGGCTATATAGTAAAGACGTGAATTGAAATTCTGTCAAATTCAAAATTTCTAAAATTTTCCTCATTATTGATCAGTCATGAGTTTCATAGTTTTTGGCTTTTACAGTATCGAGCTGTATGAAATTATAGACCAAGCCAAAGCAAGACGTTGCATATTAAATACAAGTACTATACATCCTATCGTTAGAATCCCGGTGACGTCATTCTCTCACTCTCCCCCACCTCTCATATCATCCATGTTCGTTCTATAAGTCACCTATATTGATCAGTCTTTAACATATTATTTCTTCTTTCCAATTTATGAACAGATTTGGAACCAGCAACAGATACCTTGGTCGATTGGTGCCGTCAATCACGGATTTCTATTCTACTGAGCTCAAACTCCAGGAGGTGAATATATAATCTAACGTAGCTTATAGTTATATCTCACCACGAGAGTCATTCTAAAACACACATTACGCCGCCAATCCCTCAGAAGAAAGCGAAATGGTTGTGTATCATTATGGTCTATGTTCACGTCAGTGGCGGAGCTAGGGGTATTGGTCAAGGGGGGCGAGAATGGTCTGTAGGGGCGCTTTCGACACTATCTAAGTGGAGCGCCACCACAGGTTGGCGCGGAGCGTACAGAAATTTTTTGAGTAAAGATACTTCCTAGATCGCCGGAAATGACCCTTTCCTGGCCTTGCTAATTTGCAGAAACGAAGAATAAATAGGTGTCATCGCCAACAAAATGTGACAAATGTCAATAGGTAGATGAGAGCGCAATAAAAAAGTAAATAATCGCGAATAAATAAAAAGTGGTAAAAAGCTGAAAAGGGCGCCAGCAGTCCATTTGAGTCCGTCAGGGGGGGCATCCGCCCCCTGACTGTATGGACGCTCCGCCACTGGTTCACGTGCGTGTTTGGTGTGCAGTATGCTGAGCTTTATACATTCTCAAAATCGTAACTAAACCGTTCAGTTTTTTGATGACTTGTTTAAAAGGGAAGAACTGATCGTGTTCCCAAGCGTGGAACTGCAGAAACATATGTGCCGTGATGAACGTACATCTGCATCGACGAGCAAGCTTAACGTCATGTCTGCCTCAAATGCGCCATAAAACATCTATTAAAATCGTTTAATTTATGGAAGATTTACTGTGCAGGTCTATGTAGTTGATATGACAAAATACTGAATGAAATAGACTTATCGTGTAATTGAGGACCATAACCATGTTCTACTCACATACAGACTAAAACAAAAATTGTCGCCAATATTCCCACAACCGATTACATTACCGTACTGATCTTGTTTTTACCATTGCAAATAGAAAATATTCTTTAACGTTACTAACATTGGTGCATCACATGTCTTCACAATAGAAGGAAATTAATTGAGATATTACGTAGCTCGGCCTTTTTGGCTAAGATCATGTGTAGTATGTATTACCTATCTAACGGACTCGTGAACAAATTTGACGTAACATCGTCGTGAGCACGCTGTCACAGTCTCGATGTAAGGTAACTGGGTATATGGTAGTGGATCAGTTAAATCGTTTGGGTTTCGTGCCCCATTATGCACCGGTAATTTACAGCTCGCCGTCTGCGCTATATCCAGAGCGGAGAAGGGAAGAGAGAGGGGTGCAGTAGACACTGATTCCCAAAGTTTTGTGGAAAAACCCTCAAAAGTGCCCTCTTTTCTAATAAATTACAAGCGCCCATTGACCAGAGGATCTACTAAGTCGGGGAGCTCTGAGGAAAACTGCGCGCTCTGCCCCTCAAATAAAAATCGCATGTCCCACAGTCCCTCAACATTTGTGCCCTCGCCTCCCCCCCCCCTCCCCTCGATTGAACCCTCTTCCGTCGTCCCTGGTTCTATTTCTAAAATTATACTTTACCTCCTTATGTAGCCAAAAATGTCATATCATCTTCGTGCTTCTCAATCTTCTTGTGGTTGTCCGTGGAATCTCCAGCCTCGAGAAGTGTTAAGAAGCTCAATACTTGTCCAAGTTTTAAAACATTACTAAAGCATTTATTTATGTTGTTCTGCCATCCTGTCCTCCTCTGAACGTCTGTGATTGGTAATTATCAACCTACCCGGTGAGCTACAGCCTACTGGTATAATCTATTGAATATTCAATGCAAAGTGTACACATTCCTTATCTCAATGATTTCGATTCATATTTAAATTCCAGATGCAAGATTTCTTTGAGAAATATCCAGATGGTGGAGCTGGCGAAAGAGGGCGCAAGCAAGCTTTAGAAAGAGTCCGAACCAATATCAATTGGGTGAACAAGAATGTCGCCGTGATCGAGGAGTGGCTGATTAACAACGTGTAACTGACCCAACAGATAATATTAACATTTAAAAAGGCTTTCAGATTAATACAAATTAAGACGAAGGTCAATCGAAGCAGTATAATAATCTAACATATGGTATATGGCCATTATATGTAGTTTACTGTGGAACAATGTTTTCTTTTAATTAAATATTTTTTAATAAGGATATTTGAATCATAAACTATGTTCAAAAAGTTCTCCATCCCATATAGCAGATATACTCGCCAACACAATAAAGTGTTTATTACTCTATCACTTCTTTGAAAATATACAATTTTTTCATTTACATTTTTCTATAGGACTTAAGCTTTAGAAGGTGCATATATAACATGTTTATTCAAATTGTCGTTATTAATGTAGCATGTTTGTGTCACATATTTTTAAGTTTTTAGTCAGAATTCGGAAATAAGTTTTGATGTATTCTTGAATATTCAGCCGTTTCTGCAAGCTTTGATTTTCAGTTTCTCCTGTACTATATAAGACGTATAGTAGACAACTCTCTTGGCCAATAGCACCATCATATACATACATATATCCTATGCTAAGTAAATATTTCATGAGATATATCATCATTCCAAAAGCCACCAATGTTAAAATTAACTGTCATTTAAGTATTAAGAATATCAAGGCAGAAAGATGTCAATGTTGGTAATTTCACTTAAACGATTTGAAAGTTTTAGGGCTGTATTTCATATTTAGAATCTTCTTGATTTGTATACCAATACCGATATTTTTAACAAATATTGTACGTAGTAGTTTGTTTGTCTCGTGTGTTTTTTCCGCCTCGGCATCCATGGACCATACGTGACGTTAGCCCTCGAACTGGACACTGACGTTTAACGAAGCGCTGTAGGAGAAAATCATATTATTGTCATTAGTCTACGTAATAGAAACACATGTGATGAACTGATTCACCAAACCAGAAGGAAGAAATTATTTCTTTTTGTGTGTGGAAAATATCAGTCTTCAGTTCCCCACACAAGATTGACG
>JAIPMN010023139.1:0-14071 GCA_020650975.1 Apostichopus californicus
AGGCCGACAAGGTTCCTATAAGTGGGAGGAGTGTATCAAAGCCAAAGATTCAAAATACGAATGTCAGAAAAATGTCATTTTTTTGCACTTTTCGGGAATATTTTGAGTTAAAACTTTTCAGTTAGCTTAGTTTACTTCATTGGTATAGTATCATATAATATCCTAGGATTGGAAAATCTCGAGAATCAACGCAAATTGCTGCTTTAAAGTGGTTAGTGTCATCAGAATTGCAGAAGTAGAATGTAATCATGGAATAATAAGGCAGTAAGAAATGTTTGAACAAGTCTTGGGAAAGACCTATTTATAAAAACAGTTGAAGTTGCAGAAATGCAAAAGGATGGATGGACACATGATTTGTTGAGTATCTTGGAAGAATGTTCCTCAGGTATTTGTAGCACTATGTATTCGTTTAACTCCTCTCACTTAAAGGAGTGAACAGAAAATGATCTTTACACTAGCTTCTCTGCAAGTCTGCTGCGATATTAACACTGCCACCATTTACTGGTTTTTCACAGATATTTCAGATTTGAACTTGAAAGTAGCCAAAGATGGATATTCTGCCATTCCTTTGACAATGGATGGATTTGGCTTCCTGTGGTCTGGTGTGAAACTTACTCACGGAGTAAGCAAAGGCAAAATCTGCTACCAAGTCAAGGTAAGTCAATTGCTACTTGATTTCCTTTGCAGGGTTAATTGGTTCCAAATTGTTAGTGATGATGCTATGTCCTTGTTGTTAGCAGTTCAAGAAGGTAACCATCATTGATGCATTCTGGGATAGAGAGGTGAACATAGTTTCCCGTATGACATCATTTATTTATTTCATCAGTAAAGTGATAACAAAGGCTGAAAGAGTAAAACATAGACAATGCAGAGCATTGATTCACTCGCAGCTTCAATAGCTTGATCTGGTGTTGTTGTTGTTGTTAAATTTAAAAGATGACCATTTATTCATATTTTATGAGTGCATTGTACAATCTGTGATCTCATACAGGGGATAGACAAACAAATGCTAAACACAACGAAACACAAAAACCAGTTGTCACGAGTAAAGTTGATATCTATATCAGTTGCAACTATCATTTTGCTTTGCACTCTCTGTCAGTGGTCGTCGGTACTTTTAGTAAACCAACAATAAATGGACACCAATCATCTTGTGTCTGTAAGAAGATGGAAGGTCGCGTTTAAGATCGGAGTTGAATCTAATTTAATGACACATGGTGTTTGAGTCACAAAGGATTTTTTGCAGAAAATCGCAGCAAAAATGTTAACTCATATTAATCTGAAACATGGTAATACTGGACACTGTTCCAATCTCAATGGGTGATCAATGGGTCGTGGCTGATTTCCAAAAGTTTGGCTGGGTCATAGCATAAAATGATTACGGACCACCAATCTAATTTGTCATATTTGACAACAGATGAAGGAGAAATTACGAATCAAAATGCTTATTCTATTACAGCTTCAGGAGCACCTGAATGTCAAGCACTTGCCATCAGAGGAGAAGACACCTCATGTGATCCGTGTCGGCTGGTCACTTGAGAAGACATCGCTGCAACTCGGTATGTGGCCCTCTGCCTAATTATTTCACATCCACTCTGGAGTAAAACATAGGTTGGAACTTCATGTCTAGAAGTTAAAATTGAATGGTGGTAAAAATGTTTACGGAGATGTCATTTTCATTATCTAATCTTTAAAATGACATGACAAGACTAACATACAGCCTAAAGACATCTTTGCCATGAGTCATCTCATGATATTTCCTTGTTGTGTTTGTGTATGTTGTAATTGAGACATGCTTACATTTACAGTCG
Source organism: Apostichopus californicus (assembly GCA_020650975.1). NCBI lineage: Eukaryota > Metazoa > Echinodermata > Holothuroidea > Aspidochirotida > Stichopodidae > Apostichopus > Apostichopus californicus. Next base: position 1,812 of record JAIPMN010023139.1, read on the forward strand.
TTTGTAATTGGATAGGAGACATTACAGGGAGAAACCTGCTCTTTATGAGTATTTCCTGTCTGTTTAGACTGTTGCTTAGACTGTTGTGCTACATAGCGAATGATTAAATAGCTGTTGGCTATGTAACTATGTATCAGTATATGTTGGACTGTTGTGCTAGATAGTACATGACTAAATAGCTGTTGGCTATGTGACTATGTATCAGTATATGTACATGATTATACTAGTTTTCTATATGACTTATATTTGTTGATGGGTTAATGACTATATATATTAGTTGACTATATGTGTGTGCAGTTGTTTATATTGACTGTATATATTAGTTGACTATATGACTATATATGTGTGAGTAGATCGGTATATTACGATTAGTTGACTACATGACTATATATATGTGTGTAGATGGGTATATGACTATATTAGTTGACTATATGACTCTATATATATGTGTGTGTACTTCGGTATATTATTTCTATACATCTGTATTATATATATGTATATAGGGTATTTGATTGAATAGCAGTTGTCTATATATCAAGTGCTTAATTTATCCAGTATCGCATATTGCTATGCAAAATGGCCAAGTTGCAATACAAGCCCAAAGATGTATAGGAATCTTTTACGCAGGACAGGGTATATGACTATACATTCGTTGACAATCAGATATATATTATTTGTCTCTATATCTAACTGTTTTATATCTGTAGGTGAGGAAAAGTTCTCTTATGGATATGGCGGCACATCCAAGTTTTCTACAAACTGCAAGTTTGAAGATTTTGGTGAAAAGTTTGGAGAGGGAGATGTCATCACTACATATCTGGTAAGTGAAAACTAAGACTTTAACTCTCAACAGGAATTGTTACAGCTCTGCTCCTGATACACTCATTTATAACACTGATACCATATCAGTGTGGTATCCAAGAAGTGAAAACTAAGACTTGAACTCAACAGGAAGTGTTACAGTTCTACTCCTAAAACACACATTTATAGCAGTGATACCATATCAGTGTGGTATCCAGGAAGTGAAAACTAAGACTTGAACTCAACAGGAAGTGTTACAGCTCTGCTCCTGATACACTCATTTATAGTATTAGAAGGATTTGAATATATCTAACTGGAGACAAGCTACCTTACAAAGTAACTGAGCACCTCTGTTTTCTTTATAATCATGTCACTTCTACCACCATAAAAATATGTTTGAAAATATACTGACCAGCTTTACGAGTCTCAAAGTTCTGTGTATAACTATAGCCCTGATACCATATCAGTATGGTATCCAAGTTTGCTCTGTGGAATGCCAGACTTTTACCAGTACCTATCAACAATAACTGTTGTTATCTTTGTCGACAGGACTTTGAGGGGGAGAAACCAACAATATCCTACGCCAAGAATGACAAGGACCTCGGTGTGGCCTGTACCATTGAGGAGGACCTGGAGGGGAACGCTCTCTTTCCTCACCTGCTGTTGAAGAACACTTCAGTTGAGATCAATGTTGGACAAATGGTGAGTCTATGACCTTGCGGTAGTTGGGATGACTAGAGCATATATAGTCCACACTAGAACTGTTGGCTAGATGCCTTATAGTTAAATACTACACTATACTTAATAAATACTAATAAGTCAGACACTATCACAACTTCCTTGGATGGACCTGGCCATCAGCCACTGTTTCAGTGGTATGTAGTACTTGAGGTTAGTTGAGTTGAAGAAATCCTTGGATGGACCTGGCCATCAGCTACTGTTTCAGTTTTACAGCATTATACTTAGATCCCAGACTTAGGAGAAGTTAGTTGTTTTTGGGGATGGTCACATGGCATTGAAGTTGGCAAAAGTCAACACAGAAAACTTACCAACTCTGTATTTGAAGAGAGAAAGCTTTTAATTTTATAGTATGGCATGAATCTCACTTGGATTTGACTCTTTCTCTTGTTTTATCCCATGTAGGAAGAACCTTTCTTTCCTATCGCCGAAGGATTCACTCTGATTGGTGACTTACCAGAAGAAGATAAGGTCAGAGGTCCACTACCACCTACTGAAAAGAAAGACTGTGAGGTAAGTCATACCCCCTCCCACCCCCCCCCCCTTTCCACCAGCCTTAAAATTTGGGGAAACTGGCACAGCCAAATACCAAATTAAGCACAAAATTAGTGATTTCAGTTTATAGGATAAATATTGAGGTTGGTCTGTGTTTGAGATGGAATGCTAAATATGACATGCAATGCAATTTATATTTTACAGCATTCTAATATTTTTTTGTAAGCATTGTTCAGTCCCTTTGTTGATGTGGTGTTTATCTTAATGAGGAAGGTAGAAGATGTGATAAGTATTGTAGACAAAACTTGATTTCATTTCAGCATTTCAGAATGGATGAAAGCATGCTTGAATGTGTTATATCTTTAGAGAAAGTTCGCATTGACATTTTCCTGAGTAACAGTTACTGTTAAGGCTTATGAGAGCTAACAAATAATATTTGCTGAATATAATCAATAATACTGGCCGTTTGTGTATGGTTCAGTTATTGTGCTGATTCTCTGACTGACGATTTCCAACCATGTGTTTATGTTCTCAATGTCAAACGGCACAAAGATACCAGTGCCTTTTTGTTTTCTACTGGCAAACGGTGAAATCAAGTGGCATTAAGCCAGTAACTAGCCCTAAGTTGAGGCCTGAATTTGAAGGGACACAAGGGACACATAGGGTTATTTGAATAAAGAGCAAAGGTATATTGGTTCATTGAAGGGGGGGGGGAGAAGGGTGGGAGGTCAGCTGAAATGGAAGTGGAGAGGAGGAGAACAAGGTAATGAGTAGCTACTCGGTAAAGAGCAGTGTTTAATGTTTTAACAATTTTTTTATTCTTTCATAATGAAGATTATCATGATGGTAGGGCTTCCTGGCTCTGGCAAAACTACCTGGGCCGAAAAATTCTGCGCAGAGCACCCCGAAAAGAAATATTATATTCTTGGGACTAACTTGATCATGGAGAAAATGAAGGTATGATTTCAAAACCTTGCACTACTTTATCATTTGTCAATTTTTATGATTAACTTATTCTAGAACTTTTAATAGGAGGTCCAAATGTTTGTGATATTTCTGTGTTTCGTAGCTTGTCTAGTTTATGCCTGTTTAAAACTTTCTTGACCTAGGTACATATGGCCTTGTTTCAGTCTGTCTGACCATGTTTGCAACACAAGAAGTGTAGTACCAAGGCCCTTGGTTTTCACTTGTTATGGTTAAATGTATGGTGCAAATAAAAGTGATCATTTTGGTTTGAGGGAAAGTTGATGGGAGGATGGGAAAGAACAGGATGAAAGTAACCCCAAATTGCTTCGCATTTATTCTGGTAGACAATACAAAAGCTTTGTCTGCGTTTTATGAAGGCGTAAACTGTAGGCCTGTGGGTTTTGGAAGAGGGATTGACTGTATACTAAGTTTGGTGGAAATGTGCTAGATGCCATAATCAACATTAAGAAACTTGCTTTCTCTGGGAAAATTTGAGTTCTCTATGGGTAGGATTGGACAATGACTGTTCTCCTGTTTATAAGTCTCATATAGTGGGTTTAATTCAATATTATTACATCATACCTGCATTTGATGAGGTTATTAAATAAAGTCCGTTCTGGTGAGCTTTGCATATAGGTATGTGGTAATTTGAAATACATCATGAACCTTGGATGGTAGGTGAAGCATAGAAACATATTAGAAATATTTCCCAGTGTTTGGTACCATTTTAAAGTGAGTTGTATTTCATTTATTGTGCTTTCAGGTATAGTTTTTAATCCCAAGGGATATCTGAAGAAATTTATATTGCAACTGTTGTTAACTTTTGATCAAGCCTTTGTTTAAAGGTCAATCCCAAGCACTTGTTTGAACAAATCTATTTTAATTACAAAGTAAAGAGATAAACTAACCCATTTCATGGCAGCTGTTTTTTTTTTCTTCTTTTTTTATGATTATTATTTTTTTTACCATTATTTTTTTAATTTTTTTTTATAATATCTTATTTGATAAGGTAAGTTTAAGGAGGTTTTCTGGGCTCTGTATATCTGTACCTTTCTTGTCCACAAAAGTTATGACTTTTGAATAAATAATTTCTGGATATGTATTCGATTTGCCTTGTATGATGATGCAATAATCATCATAACATGTGGAAGGAGAGGAATAGACTGGTAGAACTAAACAAGCACCATTCTTAAAGCTCTTTCCCCATACAGCCTGTAACAGAGCCGCATACAATTGTAATCATGGAGAAATCTGTGCTGTGGACGGGCTTTATGCCTGTAAGAGGGAACTGCCGATGTGATGGCTGCAAGGCCAAGCACAAGAGCCTTAACCCCTCTGGAGAAGCAGTGAACTGCTCAGACCTACACACTGTGACGATGTAACGTATAAAATGTGTGGCTGCAACACCACCGGACCTTTTTAAGTACCCTTTGTATCACGTAATTTAAAACTTAGTTTACTTATTGAGTAGTAGATCACTAGGGACTAAGAGGTAGCACCTCTACATGGATAGAGAGAGATTAACGGTGATCTGTGTGACTTTATTCCGCAGGTGATGGGACTCCGTCGTCAAAGGAATTACTCGGGGCGATTTGACTCTTTGATCGAGAAGAGTACCAAATGCCTTAACAGGTTCTTTGAGATGGCGCCTCGTAAAAAGAGGAACTACATTCTGGATCAGGTAATGTGAACTGAAAAAGAGAAATCTGATTGTCAAAAACAAAACGAAAGAAAACGAGAGAGAGAGAGAAAACTAAATACACCAAGTCCACCAGGCACTATCAATTAACAGTATTTAAGTTAAGAACTATATTTTAATAAATAAGCTTTTGTTTATTATCCTTATATATTATTCAGTTAATCAATCTGGTTCCTCTTATGACCAGTTTTAAGTTGATATATATTTATCTCAGGAGCCATATATAGTGGAATTAATACAAATATGGATATAGTTTTTGAGAACTCTTACAAGCTATCTTCGACTTTTTAGATTTCTAGAGTTAACTTTTCTGTTTTCTATGGAGTGCATCAATGCAGTTTAATGCATGACTTATATATGTTTACTCTATTATGGATAGAAATCACGGCTTATTTTTTAAGAAATATACAGAGTACCAATGTATATTGTCCTTTTCCTGTTTGACAATGCAAATGGTTATTAAAACTGTTTGTGACTTTTGCAGAAATTTAAAATATATGCAGAAATTTAAAATATATAAGTGCCCAAGTTCTTTAAGGAAGTTATGGAATGAACTTTGTTTAAATGTATAGTACATTGACTGCTGTAGTTTATCTTTGGAAAAAGAATGTTTTTAGACCAGACTGCTGATAATGGCACACATTTAAACTGGATTCTGTATTTTCATGTGTCATCCAAGAGGTTGAGGAGAAGATCTTTGTGACCTAAATGATTGGTCTCATCGCAAGCATACAATTTTAAGTTAGCTACTGTACACTTAAAACGCACGCATCTGCAGAACTGTTGGATGTTATCGTTTTTAGTTTTGAATAGTTGTTTTATAGCTGTAAAATTAAGGAATTTCATGCTGTGAATGATATGGATTTGAGAACAAAGTCTACATCCAGGGACTGGTTGAGGTTGGTTGCTAACGATTATGAGTGTGTTTCCTTTGGACTTGTTGTCATACTGTGAACTGTGGTTTTCCCACCATATAGCTTCTTGTCATGTTGTGAATGATAGGGATTTGAGCATAAAGTCTACATCCAGGGACTGGTTGAGGTTGGTTGCTAATGATTATGAGTGTTTTTCCTTTAGACTTGTTGTCACACTGTGAACTTGTGGTTTTTCCACCATATAGCTTCTTGTCATGTATTGGAGTTGTGTACATTTATCACAGGTTTTAGTCATTTAGTGTGACAATGCTCTAATGTATCCATAGAATAGTCACATGAATGTGGTGGTGAATTACTTTAAACTCCAAGGAATGATTTAGGAGGAAGCGAAGCAATTGAGAAATTGCCAGAGTGCAATTTCTTAGATTAAAGGCAATTTTGATTATGTATATTATGGTAATTGGATGAGGATTGGCGGTGGGGAAAGACTACGAAAATATATTTACTGTGAAGACTTGTGGCGATAATGTTTGAAAGTGAGATCACAGCAGATATTCACCTGTTAGTTCTGTTTTTCTCTAAGAGCTCAGATACAGACAGGAGTAGGTATTTACTTAAATAGTACAGTGTGACGTTTGTTGCCAACCTTAAGAGAAGAATACACTGCAGATAATTTCAATGACTGGAATGTTGTTGATGGGGAAAAGAGGCTGGGGGGGGGAGGTGTCATTCCAGGCCACCAAAGAGGTGACCTTGATGGTGATATTGTCTCCTGGTATCACTTATTTGGTCTGCAATATCCTTACTTTAATCTGAATAAGCTATCCTCATTGCAATCCAAGATGACATCTTTTTGATGTATAGTCAAGTGATGATGATTTGTGATATATCTATGACAAGTTTCAACTTTTTCTGGCATAACATTGTGTATGTATGTGTGTCACTCTGCTTGTTAATATGATATCCTAAGTAAGGAAGCTTTGACTTTTATTATGCCACACTTAAGATATGTGTGGCTAGTATATTTGTATTGGAGAGTAACATACATTGCGCTCATTAATCTTGGAATGGAGCACTTCTTGTAACTTTGTATGAACTTAAGCTATAAAGATTTAAGCCAGCACAATACACTATTTCTTATCAGAAGTTGATGTTTACACAATATTGTGTAAAATGTATGAAATATGGAATTCTGCATATATAATCATCATAACTTACATCTTTTTATCTAATTTTCGTTCATTACATGTCCTCAAGTGTTCATTTAAGTACTGTAATATAATTTAAAAGTGTAAAATTGATAGTGCCTGGTGTCGAAAATGGTCTGTTGGTTCCTTGAGACTTTGGATTGTTATTAACCTCGTTATGCTATGCTCTTCTTGTTTCCAGGTGCAGTACAGGTAAGTTAGGATGGCTCTGAGCTTCAGTTGAGTGGAGTCTCGTTCGCCCTAACAAATGCCCCCGTTATTTTAGAGATATGGCAAGAGCCTTAGATTCGATGCATTAATAGAAGTCTTGTTTATTTTTCCTTTGCACACACTTTTGTGATGAACCTACAGACAAATGTCTATCCTTCTGCACGGAGACGCAAAATGCGCCCTTTCGAGGGTTTCAGCAGCAAAGCAATCGTTTTAGTTCCTACTGATGAGGAATTTAAGAAGAGAATTGAAAAAAGAACCAAGGAGGAAGGGAAAGATGTACCTGACCATGCTGTTCTTGAGATGAAAGGTAGGGGAACTCAAGAGCACGGCTTGATGCCGGTGGCAACATGTTTCACAATGTACTTTGCTGTGCTATAAGTATTTAAAAGCAAGTAGGTGTAGAGGGGTTCCGTAAGTAGCTTAGAAGTTAAGTCTGCCTTCTCGAATGAATTTTAACATTTTGCCCCAAATCTCTTTGGGATGTCTTTTTGTTGAATATTCAGCCAACTTTGAACTCCCGGTGAAGGGCGTGCTCTTCGACGAGGTGGACTTTGTGGAGTTGGAACTCGACGAGGCCAAACCGCTCGTGGAGAAGTACCGCAAAGAAGGCGTTGATAAACTGGGGCCCAACTACAGACGGAACAACAGGGACCGTAACCGTGGAGGACAGGGCAACCGTGACAACCGATCGAGATACGACAACCGATCGCCTCGTGGGGGCTACAGCAACCAGTACAGTGGAGGCTACAGGGGTGGCTACCAGAGCCGTGGTGGAAGAGGAGGAAGTTATGGGGGCAACTACGGTGGAGGCTATAGCAGTGGTGGCGGCTACAGAGATAACCGTGATCGAGGTATGACTTCTCAGGCAGTTAAATGTTAAAGATCTATATAGTGTACAGTGATACTTTATTTGCCTTCGCACATTAAACTGCCGGGCAAGGCGGGATACTTGCTACACAAATGAAGACGTGTACATATTGAACCATAGTATTATGATGTATGTTAGGAGGTATATATCTCATAACTTGCTACATGTTATGTACATACAATGTGGACATTGCTACGTACAATGTGAACAATGAATTATTGGCTGATGTGGCATGCAGATATATCATGCTTGGCATGTCCTGGACAATGTGCTGTCCATACTCTGCATATGTTTCTATACCCAAAATCGTTTTGATTTGGAACCTTGTCCATCTCACTTGTGAATAAATGTCCCAATAGTTTTAAGTCTGGAAAAGTTTTATCATATGTCTATTTGCATTATCATGTGGCTCTGGGGAAGGAGACATTAGATTCAAATGCATTAGTCACTTCTTAAAAAATAACTTTAAATTTGTTTTTGTGTTCTTCAGGAGGTCGAGGTAGTTATGGCAACAAGAATTACAGCAGCTCAGGCAACTATGGCGGCAGTAACTATGGTGGCAGCAGCTATGGTGGTAGCAGCGGTGGGGGATATGGAAGCAGGCAAAACTATGGAAGTTATGGTTCACAGGTGAGTCAAGAGAGACTTCAGTGCAGCTATTTAAAATACTGCACTTTGGGCTTTTGCTGGGTATTATCTCATTATTGTCGTAATTTCCCCAAAACCCAGTCATGAAGGTGATAAGTAGAGTATAGACAGAAGAGGGGGCTTTGATCCGTTTGATCAGGAAGGTATCAACGTTTGAGGATGGTTTACATAATAATAAAAAACTAGTAGGCAAATGTTCTGGTTACTGAAACTGGTATTTGACTGACAAGAATCTTACAAGCTAACTGTAAGCTGCTTGACTGGGTAGAGGAGTGAGTTTTTAAGATTCCATTGCATATGAGGAGTAGATTTCACAAGGAAGACTATCTAATCATCTGCCCTATATCAGTCTTAGAATTCTGTAGAATAGTTGACAGTTACAAAAGTGATGGGAATGATAAGAACTATATGCTACAAGTCCACAAAGAAAGTGCCACCAATAGTTATTCTCTCTGAAAAGTATTTTTTGACTTGCAATCATTCCTCTGTAATTTTACCATGATACAGCTATGGTCATGAATGTAATTATTAATCATGAATGCAATAGTTCAAATGATGACATCGCGCCCCTCTTCTTGATCCATTTTCCCCGTAGGGATCCGGATATAACCAGAACCGTAACAGTAGCAGCTACAGCCAATCAGGGAGCGGCAACTACAATAGCGGAGGGTACAGTTCAAGCAACCAGGCCGCCAACACCGGTACCTACGGTTCCCAGGGTTACTCCGGTAACTATGACTACAGCAACCAGTATGGCACCAGCGGGCAGCAGAACCAATACTCACAACAGCAGTATCAGCAGCAACAGTACCAACAGTACTACCAGCAACAGCAGCAGGCGTCCAACCAATCCTACAACCCATACGCCAACTACTACAACAGCTACAACAGCGGCAGCAGTAACACCGGCAGTTACAGTCAGGGACGGTAGAGCGCCCTCTACATTCATCACTCTGCCTCATAACAGGTGGTCTTGTACAGTTTAGTAGACATAGCTTTGCAATTATCCTTACTTTTATAGAAATTTTGAAGGACAATAAAAAAAAAAGAAGAGAGACAAGAAATTTGGATCGAGCGAGCAAAGGATTTCGTGGGTGTTGTAGGCCACAGTTAGTTTGCCGCGGGATCTCTTACCGACAGTAAAAATTATTGTTAAAGATTTATGATTGGTGATGTCAACCAGGTGTCTTGCTTTAATAGTTTGATGTGTTTCGTAAAATTACTAGATTTAGTTCTGTGTTCTGTGATTGGTTGACCTTTGGCTATGGGTAAGAAAATTTTGCATCTCAAGAGTATCGTCTGTGGAATTGTCTTCTTTATCTCTTTTTTTAAAGGGGGTTTGCTTGATGGAAAACATGACAGAGATATCTATCTGCACAGGGCTTTCATATCAGCACACCAGGTAGACAAATTTCATGGAAATGGCTTAGCATGATTCTAAGGAACCGATGAAACTGCTGTATAAGTATAAGATGATATCTTTCTCCTTATGATGTGAACTCTTGTAAAGTAATTAAGAATGCCACACCGTAGTACTTGCTTATTTCCTGCATTGTACATAAGTTATGAATTCTCATGATTGAAGTCTCACTGTAAAAGGTACAGAGTTGATCAAGTAGTTTGGTTCTTGTGCCCAGGGTCTATCTTGAGTGATTTTTCTTAAAAGTATCTACATTGTTATGACACATATCACAGTCAACTTTCATCTGATTTAGATTTTAGACTGTCTCTTATGATAAACAGTGTCGTAAGCCATTAGTGCTGCAACGTAACCATCATACATTTTACAATTATTGCCTCAACTTCATGCTGAGTGATACTTTTATTTCTTTGCAACTTGAATTTTTGGTCAACTTTATTCTCCATTTGCCCAAAATATTCTTTTAAGTAAGTTACTGTCGACCATGTCAGTTCACTTTTTCACTTTTACTTTGAGAAATAAAATTGCCAAAGATTATGGTTCCAGGTTTTGGAAAGAAAATTTTTCCTTATAAATCAATCGTATTCTGAATATTAATGAGGAGACTGTAGTTGGGTAAATTGTTTCAAATTTCTACGGAAAAAAATCTGTAATGTCTCCTTCCATACAAGACTGCAAGTTGTAATGCAAATGTTTTGATTCAACTTTCTTTGCAAAATCTTGGAAGTATATTTTGAAGTTTTCTTGATGCCCTGCACACTTTTTGTATTTTTAGTTCACTTTTTTTGGTACATGTATGTCACAACTTAAAAAATTTAACATATCTGTCGTCAGACATTGGAGATGGGCTGCACCTATTTTGTTACCTATGTCTACCTATGGGTTGCCTTTAAAAATGGTAGGGTGTCATGTATGTTTAATCCATTTGATTTTCGTCTAAGGCAATAATACCTCATTTGAAGTATCATGTCTACACTATGTAAATATTTATCAATCTTAAAGCAACGTGATGTTTTTAAATCCCTAAGATGTTTTTGTTTTTCCCCCATAAGCATATGATTTTAAAAACGAGGGGGGAATAGCTATGTGAATAATAAAGCATGGAGGAAAGAGGGTGTGGAATTGATGGATCAATTATGGATGACACAGTAATGTTCAGTTTTTTGTAAGTAATGTCATTTGGTAATGTTAATTATATTCAACGATCAGGCGGGTTTTGAAGTTTATGTTGCATGTTTTTTTCTCTCAGTCAACTGATTTGAACAAAGGTATAGGGAGACTTCCCCATATAATCAGAGTTATATTACTGTTGTTACGATTATTAAGGAGACTGATAACCTCTGAATGGATTCATCTTTTATATCTTGTTTGATATTTGGAAGAGAGGAAGAGTGACCTTTATGTCATCTCTTTGTACATTCCCTCTTTTAAATCAGATATTTTGATTAAAGTTGTGACTCATTACCAAGTCAGTTGTTTCCTCTCTGGTTGTATTTTGCCTTTATTGATTCCTTGCTGGAGGCAGAAGGAAATCTTTTCGATGGTGATGGTGTGTATCTGTGTGTTTCTGTTTGTGCTTGTGACACTTGCTTGTAATCACAGTAACTGAAAAAGGCCATGGTGGAACAACTTCATACTTGGTATGTGAATCTGTGTTATCGAGTACAAGTACCCTTTGTTCTTCTGTAAAGATCAATGGTCATTTGGGGTCAACAGCCTTGGTCAAAGTCTGAAAACTTAAAAAGCAGCATAACTTAAGAAGTATATTTTTGTTGAACTTTATACATGGTATGCAGATCTAGCTTGGTGAGTACAAGAACCCTATTGAAATAAGTGGTCAAAGGTCATTTGCTGTCAACATTAAACTCGAAAATCTGGAAAACAACTCAAGAAGTGCATCTGTTTTTGGTTCCTTGCTAAAAGCAAAGGAACCTATGTATTCAGGTTGGCGTGTGTGTGTATGTATGTGTGTGTGTGTGTGTGTGACGCTTTAGCTTGTATGCACGATAACTCAACAAGGGAATTACCGATCACTACCATACTTGGTGGGTGGGTGGCCCATAGTGACTAGATGAACCCTATTGATTTTGGTGCCGGCAAAGGTCAGTTAGATGCCAAAAACCAATATATTAAAAACAGCAATAACTCCCATTGACAGGGTCCAACATGGTTGATATTTTGGGAGTAGTTGTGAATGGGGTAAGGGATCGTTTCCAAACGTAACGGTAATGTGATCGAAGGTCAACAAAGGTTAATTAATTATAAAAAACTAGTATTTTTGCGATAACTTGAGAACGAAATGTCCGTTAGGGTTGGGAGTTGCTTCAAT